>CAUYLG010068807.1:0-43958 GCA_963573385.1 Cacajao melanocephalus | reverse complement strand
AACATCTGCTTATTGTGAGGGTGTTCTGAGAAAGTTAGCCAAATCTTTAGCAGGAAAATGCCTGGGGGAAAGCTTCAGCAGAGAGCCCTTCTCCATCACAGTGCTCCTGCTCACTCCTCTCATCAAACAAGGGCAAGTTTTCAAGTGTGTTAATGGGAAATTGTGAGCATCCACCTTACAGTCCTAATTTGGCTCCTTCTGACTTGGTTTTGTTTCCTAATCGTAAAAAAAATCTTGGCTGGGCGCAGTGGCTCATGTCTGTAATCCCAGCACTTTGGATGGCTGAGGTAGGTGGATCACAAGGTCAGGAGATCAAGACCATCCTGGCCAACATAGTGAAACCCCATCTCTACTAAAAATACAAAAATTAGCTGGGCATGGTGGCATGTGCCTGTAATCCCAGCTATTCGGGAGGCGGAGGCAGGAGACTCACTTGAACTAGGAGTCAGAGGTTGAGGTAAGCCGAGACTGTGCCATTGCACTCCAGCCTGGCAACAGAGTGAGACTCTGTCTTAAAAAAAAAAAACATATTGGCTGGGTGCAGTGGCTCACACCTTTAACCTTTAATCTCAGCACTTTGGGAGGCTGAGGCAGGTGGATCACCTGAGGTCAGGAGTTTCGACCAGCCTGGCCAACATGGCAAAACCCTGTCTCTATTAAAAATACAAAACTAGTTGGGTGTGGTGGTCCACGCCTGTAATCCCAGCTACTAGGAAGGCTGAGGGCAGGAGAGTTGCTTGAACCCATGAGGAGGAGGTTGCAGTAAGCAAACATCGCACTACTGCACTCCAGCCTGAGTGATGGAGTGAGACTATCTCAAAAAAAAAAAAAAAAGAAAGAAAAAGAAAAAGAAAGAGAAAAAAGAAAAAAAATCCTTAAAGGGCTCCCATTTTTCTTCAATTAATAATGTAAAAAAAAAAAAAAAAGACTGACTTGCTTAAATTCCAAAGACCTTAAGTTCTTTAGGGATGGGCGAAATGGCTGGTACCGTTGCTTAGGAATGTGTCTTGAACTTGATGGCGCTTACGTTGAAAATAAAGTTTATTTTTTTCTTCTTATCTTTTAATTCCATTTTTCCATGATTTTATTTTTTTGAGACAGAGTCTTGCTCTGTCACCCTTTTTTTTCTCCCCCCGTACATTGCCTTCATCTGACAACACTGTCCGCTGGGTTACGATGCATTTAATTATGTTACAGTTATCTTTCATGTCATTCTTACTGTCCTGGTAACTTTATTTGGATTTGAGTTTTCTCAGCAGTTTAACATGTTTCCGGACAATCATTTAAAGTTTAGGCTATAGTTAGTTCTAAGTTTCATCTGTTAAGTAATTGATTGGTTTTGACTAATTTCTCCTTCAGAGTCTTTATAAACACATAAGGGTACCTTATCTGCTTATTTCCAAACAGAAACCTTTGGCTTTAGGGTAGTATTTTTTAAATGGTGAGTCCAAAATCAATTTATTCGGCCCCTCACCAAAACAGGAGACAGAATACAAAGTATCAGAGGGCATTGAATATAATCAATGAATTAATTTTAGCTTTTTTGTTGTTGTTGAGACAGTCTCACTCTGTCATCCAGGCTGGAGTGCAGTGGCCCAATCTCAGCTCACTGCAAACCTTGGCCTCCCAAGTTTAAGCCTCAGCCTCCTGAGTAGCTGGGACTACAGGCATGCGCTACCACACCTGGCTAATTTTTTTTTTTTTTTTTTGAGACAGAGTCTCGCTGTGTCACCAGGCTGTAGTGCTGTGGTGCAATCTTGGCTCACTGCAACCTCTGCCTCCGAGGTTGAAGTGATTCTCCTGCCTCAGCCTCCTGAGTAGCTGGGACTACAGGCGTATACCACCATGCCCAGCTAATTTTTGTATTTTTAGTAGAGACAGGGTTTCACCATGTTGGCCAGGCTGATCTGGAACTATTGACCTCATGATCTCCTGTTTCAGCCTCTCAAAGTGCTGGGATTACAGGAATGAGCCATCGCGCCTGGCCTAATTTTTGTATGTTTTAGTAGAGATGGGGTTTAGCCATGTTGGCCAGGCTGGTCTGAAACTCCTGACCTCAGGTGATCTGACCATCTTAGCCTCCCAAAGTGCTGGAATTACATGTGTGAGCCACCGTGCTGGACCTAAATTTTTAAAACTTTTTTTTTTTGAGACAGAGTATTTCTCTGTCACCATTCCATGCTGGAGTGCTGTGGTGCAATTTCGGCTCACTGCAACCTCCGCCTCCCAGATTCAAGCAATTCTCCTGTCTCAGCCTCCCGAGTAGATGGGACTGCAGGTGCATGCCACCATGCCCAGCTAATTTTTGTATTTTTAGTAGAGACGGGGTTTCACCATGTTGGCCAGGATGGTCTCAATCTCTTGACCTTGTGATCCGCCTGCCTCGGCCTCCCAAAGTGTTGGGATTACAGGCGTGAGCCACCGTGCCCGGTCCAAAACTTTTTTTAAAAAAAGAATCCTGATTCTGGGGAGTGGGTGTGTATGTGCATAGGAAGAGGCCCCGTGAAGGATAAAGTCCAAGATCTTACTGTTGCATAAATTCGGTTTCCTTTGTGAAATAGTTGCTGAGGCTGGGTGCTGTGGCTCATGGCTATAATCCTAGCACTTTGGGAGGCGGAGAGGGGCGGATCACAAGGTCAGGAGTTCAAGACCAGCCTGGCCAACATGGTGAAACCCTGAATCTACTAAAAATACAGAAAAAAATTAGCTGGGCGTAGTGGCGGGCGCCAGTAATCCCAGCTACTTGGGAGGCTGAGGCAGGAGAATCTCTTGAATCCAGCCCAGGAGCTGCACTCCAGCCTGGTGACAGACTGAGACTCCGTATCAAAAACAAACAAACAAACAAAAACATAGTTGCTGAAAGTCTGACCCCTAATACATCTTTAGCACCCCCAATCACGTAGTGTTTACTATTTAGTCCCTCAGACTTGTCGGACTTCGTTTAAAAGTCCAGATGCTTCTCGACTTACTTAAAGATGGGGCTACGTCTGGATAAATCCATCTGTAATGTTGAAAAATCATAAGTCGACCATTGTAAGTCAAGGACCATCTGTACATGGCATGAGAATTGTCAGCTGTTTATTTTCATCTACTCTGTCCCCTGAAATAAACTGCCTGAGGGCAGGGAGTCTTAACATTTCTTTGGCATTTTTGGCAGGTGTTCAATCACTGTTCACAATGATAACAGTAGGAAAAAGTGCGCTTTCTAAGAAGTGGACAAACAAGCTGGAGTACACTGCTCTGCCCCCCTCCCTTGTTATGGGGTAACATCGGAAGGCAAAGTACCTCTACCACGAGGCAAGACTTAGCGGTCCTGTTCCTTAAGGAGCCCGCAGCCTTGTCTGTTCTGTTCGTCCCCTGGCAGATGACAGGCTGTGGAAATCTCTCTCCCTGCTCTCGAACGTGGGGTCGGCTGAGCAGGCACAGGCAGATGGAGAGTGTCCCACCTCTCGCCCCAGCGCGGGAGGTCTGCGGCCGGCGGGTAGGAGGCGCTCCAGGAGACCTGGCACCGTCGGTGTGCAGCAGAGGAGCAGATCCGAGACGCGAGGAGAAGCCCTGCCTCCGGCAGCCCGCTCCTATCCTCTTCTGGTTTTCCTCGGAGGGGGCCTCGAGACACTGGAAGGTCTGGACAGCAGAGAAGGGACGGGGTCCTTTCCAGTCCCACCCTTGTGGAGACACCTCTGCCCCTCATCCCCCGATATACCCTCGCTGAATCCAGGATGGGAGAGACGAACAGAGTCTAGGCATCCGCGTGGCGGCGCGGAGCAGAGCTGGGAGCCCAGGGCGGAGCCCAGTCGACTCCCGGATTCCCCTGCCCCGCCCCCGGCACGAGGCCCCGCCCCGGCTGTCCCGCCCCTCCCCGGGACCAGACCGGGCTGCGCTCACTGCCCAGCCCGGGCCGCGGGAGCCTCCAGGCGGAGAGGCTCCCGCCCGCCCTGAGCTGCGGCCGCCGCATGGAAGGGCCGCTCATTCTGCCACCGCTGCAGGGAGGCGGAGCCGCCGCCGTTCCGGAGTCCGGAGCCCGGCAACACCCGGGACACGAGACGGCGGCGCAGCGGTACAGCGCCCGACTGCTGCAGGCCGGCTACGAGCCCGAGAGGTGACGCCCAGGGCAGAGCGCGCGGGGCGCATCCGGGGCGGGCGGCCGAGGAGGGCGCGGCGGCTCTGGGAACCTGGCGGCGCTGCGGGGGAGGGGAGGGGCAGGCCCCACACACCCTTTCCCTCTTGCCGCCTCAGCCTCCAACTTTCCGAAACGCCACGTTCCCGGCTTTGGTTGGGGGATCCAGGCGGGCACTGTGCGAAGGATTAGGTGCTTCGTTGCACGGGGGAGCAGAGGAGAGGGAGCAGGTCGTCAAAACGTTTCCTAAAATCTTAGACCTACATTGGCCCTCGCTACACACCTGACGACACCCCATTCAGGTGGTTCCAGCCCCTGGGGTTCAAACAGTGCTTGTTGGAGTCCCTGTCCGACTTGCTTACCCCTCCTTAGCGGTTTCCTCCTAGAACTATCTTCAGTGGTCGTACTGGCAGGTGTAGGTGTCCAGATGGATCGCCTTCGCAGGGCTAGGCGAAGACACTCTCCCTCCTCACCATGCACTGAGATCTGATGAGGCTGCCAGGGCAGCTCACCTCAAGGTCTCTCGGAAGACGCAGGCCCCTGTGCTGGGGTCTGTCGGGGAATGAGGGTTACTGGAGGAAGAGTAGGGTAGTGAGCTGGGCCCCAGGGGGACTGGCTGAAAAGGAGACAGCAGCTAATCTCTGGATTGTATCGCAGCTTGAAATGCAATCCCACTGTCCTTCCGGTCCAGAGGATTTGGACTTCTTTCCCTGCCCATCTGCTGGTGTATAGCAGCTTGGGGAGGTGACCTGACAGCTGGGTTTGGGGGGGCGGTCTGGGGGAATTAGCCCGGCAGCTCTGCCCAGGGGCTGGCCGCTTATGTAAGAACTTTTAATGGCTTAAGGGACTCCTGGGTAGTGGTCTGCTGAGTTAGGCCCCTCCTGTGCGGGCAGGCTGCCTCTCTAGAATTGACTCAGGCATAGGCAACCCCCAGACTTTCTCCCATCCTAAAAATCCAGCTCCTGGGGTTCAGGGTGCAGGGTGATGGGGAGGGGCCACAGGGGCTGAAGGAGCTGGTTGGGGCTTGTTGGAGGCAGGGCTTGGTTAGAGCAGGGATTGCAAACATATTGTTTCAGAGCTCAGGCCCAAGCCATGTGAGTGCATCGCTTCTCCAGACTGCAGTTCTGCATCAAGGGGCCATCCCTACCCCAACTCCAACCCCACCCGCATCCCCCACTTCAGCTCAGAGAGCCTGTGTAAACCTGAGCCCCAGCCAGGTGGTGTAGTGAGATTCAAAACCTGCTGGCCAGACCTCCACCTGCCTTCGCCAACCTGGAGCTGTGCGAAGAGGACAGGATTCTGTTGAGCAGTCCTGGTTTTGAATCCGGTGTTACTGCTCTCTGGCTTGAACTTGGACAGGCTATGCCCCCGTCCCAGCTCAACAGTGCTAATGTTATAACCTCTTCTCCCCTTCCCCCATCTTCCCCTCAAAGAGTATTTTGAAATCTTGTTCATTCAAACAGCGCCAGGCCAGATAGAGCCTTGGGGGCTCCCTGCCTGTACCTCTGTACCCAGCTAGGCACTGCTACCTTGCTACCCTGAGAAAAGGGCTCGGACCTGCCTTCCTATCCCCGCAGCTGCTAGGTGGGGGTCTCAGGGGACAACAGCCCTTCCTTGGCTGCATCGGCTCACTGGTTTCCTCGGTGTCTCCTCCCCATGGAGGAAGCAGCTGGGGAAGATCAGGAAGAGGGTGGAGGAGAGCGGGGGTTGGGGGTGGATTAGCGGAGTCTCTGGAAAAGCACAGCCTAACCCAGGGCTGAGCCCAGCAGCTTAGAGTGATGAGGAGCCCGACACAGGTCAAAGCGGGAGGCGAGTTGGGGAGCAGGACAGGGGAGTGGGGCCATGAAGTCTGTAATCACTGGGAAGGTGACCCTCCCCATGCCTCAGCCAGGCAGCCTCCTCCCTTGGGTCCCAGAGTTCTAGGCTGGGGCAGATGTCACAGTAAAGGTCACCTGAGATGGTCAAATCCAGCTGCTCTCCTGGGCCCCAGGCTCTGGCTGAACCCTGAATAGTACTCTAGCCATTCCTGACCCATACTGTAGGGGACAGTGACCAAGAGCAGGTCACTTAGTGACCCAGTGACCCAGAGAGACCACTGGGTTGGTCTCTGCTCTGTGCCTGCAGTTGGCATGATAGCTCTGTTCTTCTGTGGCCAGAAAGGTACCCCAGAACAGCTCTGAATGGTCAGGCACTTTCTCTGGCTGGTCTCACTGCTCTGCTCCACGTGGTCAGTGAAAGGTCCTAGTGCTGGTGCTCCTCAGGACTTTCCCCTGGTCCCTCAAGTGGCCTGGGCTCACCTTGTGAGCCCGTGAGTGCTGAAGGTTCAGAGGTGCTTCCCAGGCATCGCTGGCAAGCTGGCCCCAGCTTCCCCTCTGCACACAGATGGAACAGTCTGTGTTTTCCTGGCAGGGTCCTGGGGGCATCAATGAGGGAGGCTGGGCATCCCAGGGAACCTCGTGGCTTGGAGGCCAAGCCTCCCCTGGGCCTGGCTGCCACCACACTGCTGAGAGGTAAACAAACCCAGCCTCCCAGGGCCACAGCCAGCCACCCTACCAAGGAGGGGACTGTGTCTCATGCCACCTTATTCTCATCTTCCCAAGTGAGCTGTGGGAGCCATAGGAGGACACAGGGAGGAGGCTGTGGAGTCTGGGTAGGGGGACCCGCTGTTGGTCAGGGAGGAGTTCTGGTCCCATAAGAGGGAAGAGTGGCATCCTGCCACCCCTCCTTTCCCCATTCGAATCAATCTGCTACCCAGTCACTGCCCCCGTGTAGAAATCAGGATCTTTCTGGGCACCCAGGCCATCAACTTCTGCTTTGGGGGTTTTTCAGGAGTTCCCAAGCCCTGTCCTTATTGTATGCACACTTGCCTACGCCAGGCTTATGATCCTCCTCCATCTTCCCACTCACTGCAGGACCCTCCCAAATAACAAACTGCTCTCTCAGGTTAAAAGCCCTGGTACCAACAACATTTTCTCGGTCGGAGACAGGGCCACGAATCAGAAGCAGTACCCCTCCCTCCCTTTCCGAACTGTAGATTTTGCCTGTCAAGGGAATGAGGTACCCAATACTTGGCAATTAATAGATTGTGGAGTTACTGTGATCATTTATGAAAAATGCTTTGTAAACTGCAGACGGCTCCAAGGCCACCCAAAGGTCAAGGAGTGTCATTGTGAAGAATGCCCGCTCCCTAGGAGGGACGTCGGATAGCGGTCCAACCTCAAAGTCCTTAGTGCGGGGGAGCTGAGAGCCCAGACCGGTTTCTCAGGGCTCCAGGCCTTGATCAGGGGCTGGGGAAGAGTACTTGGGATTGGGGAACGGCAGAACCGTGTGAGAGGTACCCTGGGAAGAAAGGCAAGGTGGGTGGCCCAGGCTGGCGGAGAACTCGGGGGTGGGGTGGGGCCTCTGCTGGGGGTCCTGGGAGGCTGGATGTGGAGCGGAGGAGGGGGCGTGTCCTGGCCTGGCCCCGTCCTCTTCCCCCCGAGCCCCACCTCCTCCCCAGTCCGGGCTGGCGGGGTCGCGAGGCCACTGCAGGCGACTGGGGGCGTGCGCGCTGCGGCGGCAGGGCCCGGGTCTGCCGGGCCCTTTGTGCGGCGCGGGCGGAGCTGTCTCCGCGGGAGGGGTCGGAGGGGCGGGAGGAGAGGGAAGAGAGGGCGGCGCCCTAGCCCGCCCCGCCGCTGCCGCAGCCCCCGCCCCCGGCCCGCCCGGCCCGCGGCGGCAGCGTGGCCGCGGCGCGGCGTCAGCGGCAGCGGCGGCGGCGGCAGCGGCTGGCTGCCGCGCGGGTGTTTATGTCGGGTCGCGGGGTCTCGCGGCAGCATGGCGGACTACCTGATCAGCGGCGGCACCGGCTACGTGCCCGAGGACGGGCTCACAGCGCAGCAGCTCTTCGCCAGCGCCGACGGCCTCACCTACAAGTAAGCGCGGGGGCTCGGACCCCTCGGTGCGCGCACCCACGCGCCGCGACCCCCGGGCCGGCCCTGCACGTGCGCGGCTCCCCCGGCGTTCCCGGCCTGGTGCGAGTGCCTGCTGTGGGCGCTGGGGGCTGGGCACGGGAAGGAAGGAGGCCCGGGCAGAGCAGACGGACGTGGCACGGCGACACCGCGGCCTCAGATCCCTGACCCGTTTCTGGGCTCGGCCTGCCCCCCTTCCTCCTCTTGGGGGCATGGAGGGTCCCTGGGGCATGTGGGAACTGGAGATGTGGGCGTTATGGGGAGACTTTTCCCAGCCGTGGTCCAGGACGTCCCCTCCCAGCCTTACTACGAGGGCAGAGGGTCCCTGGAGCCCAGCTTAGGCAACTGCTTCCACGTGGCCCCAGCAGAGACCCAGCCAGGTGGTTCCTTTTCCAACCGTCCAGTCCAGCGCTTTTTCCGGTTGTGTCCCTTCCTGCCCACGGGTTGGTCCTGGTGCCCCTCCCAAGGCGTGAATTATTCTGTGACTGCCACCTCTCATCCCAACACACATGGGGTTTTGGAGGAGGACAGAGACCTACCTGTCTGCCTCTGGCTTCATTTGCCTTTTCCGTGGGCCCTAGGCCAGTTGTCCTGCCTGCTGCAGGCCTGGCACTAGCTCTGCCTCCTGGCTGCAGGACTGTGTCCCTGCCAGGAAGGAGCATCAGAAGGGGCAGAGTGGGGATGCTGGCCAGTCAAGAGCATCCCTGCCTTGTCTCCCGCGAGCCCTGCCCTGGCTTGTAAGCACTGCTGCTTGGCGAGCAGTTTCCCTAAACACCAGGATACCCAGTCACTGCTGAGGTGTGTCTACTCCTGCCTGCCCGTGGGCAAGGGGTGTATAGAATACCTAGAAAATGCTAGGAGGCCCAGACTCCAGCGTTTCTCTCTTGGCCTCCTTGCTATACAGAAGAAGGGCTGCCAAAGGCTGGGAGCAGCTGACATTCTTTGTTTCTTTGCTGGTCTTTGGTGATGAGATTGAGAGTCTACCTTTGATACAGTTGTCACTGAAGTCTTCTAGGGGAACTCCCCAGGGGAACGCCTAGGAGTTTCTCTAGGCCTTAGGGCAGATTCACAACCCACTCCCCTCCACCCTGTGGCTTTTCCTTCCTGCGCTAGGGATGCCTGCTGCTTTGCTTAGCCCAGTTCAGAGTGTTCCTGAAGTGTGGGATATTTGCTTTTGGGTGTGTCTGTCAAGGCCTGCTGTGATTTTAGCAGGTTGGGGCCCTGAGCTATGGCCTTGCACCTAGATGTACCAACACAGGCCTGCACTCCCCTTCTGGGGTTTGCTGTGACTGTGGCCCACTCTAGTGTTGGCAGACGCCATGCTTTGGCTGGGGCCCCAGTGTCCTGGTCCCACCTCTGAGGCCTCTTTCCTCCCCTTTCCCATCCCAGCCATTTCTGTTGAGTGCCTGCTCTGTCAGAATATGCCCTGCACTCAGCCCCCTGGGGTCCCTCCATGCTGTTTCCAGCCTTGTGTGACTCAGCAGCCCAGGCGCTGGGGCGTGAGGCTTGTCCTGTGCTGGGTCATGTTCATGCTGTGCTGTGCTACAAAATTGTTCTCTGTGTTTACTTATTTTGTCTCCCCATCAAGATTGAGAAGTTTTCAAAGGCAGGCACTATGTCTGCTGTGTGTGGCGATGTGGGAACTTCTGTGTTGCTTGACAAACTCCGAGCCTGAAGGCAGTGGATATTTTGGGCCTATTGCCTTGATGGCGCCCCAGCAGACCTTCCGCTGTCTTTGGCTCTAGCTCTTGGGGCTGGAATTTGCCAGACTCTAGTGGGGGGCATGAGGTGGGAAGTGCCCTGATGGGGCAGTAGGGATGGGAGGGCTCTAGCCTCTGCTCCTCTAGGCCTTTCTACATGCCCCTGCTGCCTCCTCTGGCATGGCAGGCTCTGCCCCTTTGGGGCACCCCTCCCCACTAGCAACACTTCTCTATCTTCACAGCGACTTCCTGATCCTCCCAGGATTCATAGACTTCATTGCTGATGAGGTGGTAAGTACCTCTTTCTTTGACAAGGGGAGGGGGCTGTGTGTGTGGTGGAAGAGGCTGACTTCTTGCTCAGGGGCAGGTGTGGAGAGATGTTTTTTGGGAATGGGTGGATAGTATGTAGCCCCTCCCCCTGCTTTTTTTTTTTTTTTTTTTTGAGAGAGCCTCACTCTGTCACCCAGGCTGGAGTGCAGTGGTGTGATCTCGGCTCACTGCATCCTCCTCCTTCCAGGTTCAAGTGATTCTCCTTTCTCAGCCTCCTGTGTAGCTGGGATTACAGGCACGTGCCACCACCCCTGGATGATTTTTGTATTTTTAGTGTAGACGGGATTTTGCCATGTTGACCAGGGTGGTCTCAACTTCTGAGCTCAAGTGATCTGCCCACTTCAGCCTCCGAAATGCTGTGATTACAGGGGTGATTCCACCCAGCCGGAATGGATGGATATAGCCTTTATTGTTGCCAGAGAAACTGGCAGACATCAAAGGGTTATACCTGATGGGGCCAGAGGCAGCTATGAGGACACAGGAGTGTCTTGAGTGAGGCCTGGCCCAGGGCTGGGTGGCTCTGTGTCAGTGACAGAGCCTGTGGGCAGGTTCAGAGGAGGTCTGGGAGGGGGTGGACTTGGGAGTGCTGCCTTATCATAGAGACCATAAGGATTGGATTTTGTCTGAAATGCTGAACAAGGACATGATAGAATCCAGTAAAATTATGGAGATTTGAAAATGGTAGACGGACTTGTTCACTGATCTGCAATGTACAGGAACTGGCAAGAGGATTTGAAAGAGTGACATTTGGGATAAATACAAGGAAACACAGAGCCCAGGGGGGCTCATCAATGAGCTGAATCAATGAACAATTAACATAGGATACACTCAGAGAAGCCAAGATGGGTAGTAATGATGGTGTAAGTCATTGCAAGAAAGAGTACCATGATTCTATGATGAATTCATACACATTTTGGAAAAACCCCATTTGTTTTCGGTTGCTATTATTGTTGCTATTTATTCTGATCTGATTCTCATGAAAGGCCATAGGGTCTGAGTGTGCCTGGATCACTTATGTGTGAGGGAAACTCATGTCCTGTGTGTAGCCAGAGCTGACCCAGACAGATTTTCGGGGGAAATTCGGATGATTCTGGTTGTTTCCCTTATGACAACAAGGAAGCCTTCTTGGTGCAGCTCTTCAGTTTAACAAAGTTTACTGAGTATGTTGGCTTTGTGTCAGACACTGGGCTGGCTGCTAGGAAGAGTGATTGAAAAGACCCCTATCAGCTGCGCGTGGTGGCTCACGCCTGTAATCCCAACACTTTGGGAGGCTGAGATGAAAGGATCACCTGAGGTCAAGAGTTTGAGACCAGCCTGACCAACATGGTGAAACCCCTTCTCTACTAAAAATACAAAAGTCAGCTGGGCATGATGGCAGGTGCCTGTAATCCCAGCTATTCAGGAGGCTGAGGCAGGAGAACCACTTGAACCTGGGAGGCGGAGGTTGCAGTGAGCCAAGGTCACACCACTGCACTCCAGCCTGGGCGACAGAGTGAGACGCCATCTCAAAAAAAAAAAAGAAAGAAAAGAGAAAAACCCCTGCTTGGCTGGTGAGGGTCTCCCTATCCTGGGGCCTCCTCTGTCAGGAAGGCTGTGGCCCTTCTGTGGCATGATGTAAGAGGAGAAGGTGGTGTTTTCTAGATCATGGGGCCAGAGTTCTGAACCAGGGTCAGTGATGGGTTTCAGGGGCTTTGAATCTGGAAAAAAAAAAAAAATATGTAGCAAAGTCTGCACAAATGTCTTGGAGACTGGGGTCCACCACTGTTGACCTGACCCTCAGAGTGGTACATGCTCTGGCCTTACCTCCATGGGCAGGTGGCTTTTAAATGGATACTTGGAATCCTGTCCACTCTCTCAAGCTGCAGACCATTAGTCACTTGCTTTCTTGGATGCCTAAGACTTTTCTGCGCCTCTGCCCACCTCAGCTCTTGTCACCCAGAATCCGTTCTCCACGTCGGAGCCTGAGTGACCTCATTGAAACATAAATCAGATTATGTCTCTGTCAAGACCCTCCAGTGGCTTCTCTCGGAATCAGATCTGAGCTTCTCTCCATGGTCTTCGAGGCCATGCATGCTGCCCCTACCTTCTTCATGCCTCTGCCTGCCCTCCACTACCCTGACCTTCTTTTTCTTTCTTAAATGTGCCTCCGAAAGAATTGGACTCTGAGGAAGGTTTGCACTTGGCCCCTTCAGCTCGGAGCGACAGCCCCTCTGACTTCTACTCGATCGGCTCCCACCGGTCCCCTCCCAGGAAAGAGGCTTTCCCCAGTCACCTGGTTGCCAGTGGTCACTTGGCCTTTTTGTTTTTCTCTGCAGCATTCATCCTGACTGAAGTCATCTTGAGCGTGTGTCCTGTCTGTCATCTTTCCTTCCAAGTAGAACATAAGCTCCATTAGAGGAGCAGGGACCTCATCCACCTTGTTCACTGCCATGTCCTCAGGGCCTGTCCTGGTGCTGGGTATATGTAGGAGCTGGTGAGTGTTTGTCCAGAGGGTGATAAAGTCTTCACATGGGCTGTGCCTCCATCCTCAGGACCTGACCTCAGCCTTGACCCGGAAGATCACGCTGAAGACACCGCTGATCTCCTCCCCTATGGACACTGTGACAGAGGCCGACATGGCCATTGCGATGGCTGTGAGTGACATACCTGTGTGGGGATTCCAGGGCATGGGAACTGACTGTGGCGGGCTGTGCTGAGGGGCAGGGCTGAGGACAGATGGGCCCCGGCTCTGACCACCCTTCCCTTCTACATCAGCTGATGGGAGGTATTGGTTTCATTCACCACAACTGCACCCCAGAGTTCCAGGCCAACGAGGTGCGGAAGGTCAAGGCAAGTACCAGGCCCATCCCCAGCAAGATGCCACCTGGCAGTCCCCACCTCAGAGGCCCTCCTAGCCTCCCCTGCCAGCCCTGCACTGCGGCACTCCCTGGGTGTCCTTCCTCTCAGTGGGGTCGTGGGGCCAAACCCTCATTTTCCCATTGGTTCCTCATTCCGCTGAGGTCCTGGCTTCTCTGCTGCACAGCCGCATCCTCTGTTCCCTGTGGCCAGCCCAGACATCATCCCTGGCTTTCCTCCAGCCTTTTCCTCCCCCATCTCTGCCCGCAGAAGTTTGAACAGGGCTTCATCACGGACCCCGTGGTGCTGAGCCCCTCGCACACTGTGGGTGATGTGCTGGAGGCCAAGATGCGGCATGGCTTCTCTGGCATCCCCATCACTGAGACGGGCACCATGGGCAGCAAGCTGGTGGGCATCGTCACCTCCCGAGACATCGACTTTCTTGCTGAGAAGGACCACACCACCCTCCTCAGTGAGGTACCTGCAGGGCAGGGAAACGGGGCTGGGTGCAGAGAGGACCCTCACGCTGGGGCCTCAGACTGGTGCCTATGACCAGGGACCAGAGGGAGGCCTGGCTCCTTCTCTCTCACCTGCCAACCTGCAGGCAAATGTTCCTGGCCCCACAGGTGATGACACCAAGGATTGAGCTGGTGGTGGCTCCAGCAGGCGTGACGTTGAAAGAGGCAAATGAGATCCTGCAGCGTAGCAAGAAAGGTACCAGGGAGCTAGCTGAAACTCGACCCCCAGCCTAACTCCCTATCCACAGCCCCGTTTCTTCAGAGCTTCACAGGTTTTCCCAGCAACCAGACTGGGCCCTGGAAAAGGTTTGAATAACCTCAGGCAGGCCAGAGCACAATTCCTGCCATCCTTCTCTTGGCTTAGGAAAGCTTGTCCCTAATGCAGGATCTTCACAGTGTTTCCCAAAACTAGTCCTGTGAGATGCTTATCACAAACAAAGCCTCTGGTGTTAAAAGCCTGAGAAGTAACTCCTTTCTTTATCCCCTATCTTGCGTAAAGAATTGCACATTAGCTTGTTAAAGGCTCTGAGAAGTCCTGCAGTTAAATTTATTTGACATTGGAGCTGTGTCTATATTTCCTAGCTAGAAACAACTTTGGCACAGAGTCTCACTTTGTCACCCAGGCTGGAGGGCAGTGGGGCGATCTTGGCTCACTGCAACCCACGCCTCCTGGGTTCAAGCGATTCTCCTGCCTCAGCCTTCCGAGTAGCTGGGATTATAGGCATGTGCCACTACGCCAGCTAATTTTTTTTTTTTATTTATATTTTTAGTAGAGATGGGGTTTCACCATGTTGGCCAGCGGGTTTTGAACTCCTGGCCTCAAGCCATCTGCCCTCCTCAGCCTCCCAAAGTGCTGGGATTACAGGTATAAGCCACCATGCCTGGCCACAACTTTGGCTATTTATTTATTTATTTATTTATGACATGGAGTCTTGCTCTGTTGTCTAGGCTTGAGTACCGTGCTACTCAGCTCACTGCAATCTCCACCTCCCAGTTTCAAGCAACTCTCTTGCCTCAGCCTCCCTAGTAGTTGGGACACAGGCGCACACCATCATACCCAGCTAATTTTTTTGTATTTTTAGGAGAGATGGGGTTTCACCATATTGGCTAGGCTGTTCTTGAACTCCTGGCCTCAAGTGATCCACTGGCCTCGGCCTCCCAAGGAGAGGAAGCCATGAGCCACCATGCCCGGCCAACTGTGGCTTTTTAGAAAAAAGGGAAAAATAAAATATTCACCAGGTCACTGTTGGCTATACTGGGAAATGCTTCCCTGGTCCATACTGGAGGGTTCTTTGGAGTTTGTTTTGAACAGGGCCCATGCTTCTCCCTGCAGGGCAGCTTCACTCCTGGCTACAAGATTTCGGCCACTGTGGCCCAGCAGGTGAAAGGCTGCCAGTGCTCAGGGGCTGCCTATCCCAGGCCATGTTGATACCCATCCACCGACCCCCAGGAACCTGCTGGGCTGAAAGGTTTCTTTGCTCCCTGTTACTTGGGAAGAGGTCTGTGTCCCTAGGAACACTTCCTGGGAGGTGCTGTCACCTAGTGGCTGGCTGGGCTACTTCAGTGGAATGTCCGGCGTGGTCTCACTTGCATCTTTACCCTCCCCAACACCTCCCAAACCCCTCCCTGCCAAACCTGCTTCTTCATCTCACCCCTGCATTCCTTGTCAGGGAAGCTGCCTATCGTCAATGATCGCGATGAGCTGGTGGCTATCATCGCTCGCACCGACCTGAAGAAGAACCGAGACTACCCTCTGGCCTCCAAGGATTCCCACAAGCAGCTGCTGTGTGGGGCAGCTGTGGGCACCCGTGAGGATGACAAATACCGCCTGGACCTGCTCACCCAGGCAGGCGTCGATGTCATAGTCTTGGTAAGGCCCCGCCTGGGTGGTGGGGAAGGTGGATGGGTGGTTCAGCAGAGTGGAGTGTGATTAATCCTGTGCCCCTCCCTTGCTACTCTTCCTCTCTGCTTCCAAGTGCTCCCTGGTGTCAGAATCAGGAGTGTCTGCAGCAGGATCACCTGAGCTCAGGGGTTCAAGGTCATAGTGAGCTAGGATCGTGCCACTGCACTCCAGCTTTGGGGACAGAACAAGACCACCTCAAAAAACAAACAATGGTTTGTGTCATCTGAGATGCAAAGAAAGAAAACAAGCAAGTTAAAATTCTCCAATGGCACAGCCACAAGAAAGAATGAAACTCTGGCCTTTGCAGCAACATGGACAGAACTGGAGGCCGTTATCTTTAGTGAACGAACTCCACAGCAGAAAACCAAACACTGCATGCCCTCACGTGCAAGAAGGAGCTAAACAGAGGGCACACATGTTCATAAAGATGGAAATAATACATACTGGGGACTCCAAAATGGGTGAGGCTGGGAGGGGGAGGACGGTTGAAAAATTCCTCATCAGACACAGTTTTCACTATGTGGGTATTAGGTATCCTGGAAGCCCAGTCCTCACCAGTATGCAGTATGCCCATTTAACCAACAGCACAAGTACACACTGAGTCTTTAAAAAAATAACAAACTGTTATAAGCAACAGATGCAAATCAAGACCACCCCCCAGCAAAGGGAAGTAAAATGAAGATAAAGCCTTATTGATCTCCTTGTGAGTGGTCTGGACCATACATCTAGATTTATCTGTATTCTAGGACTGCCAGGAAAAAAACAATAGGAAGGGTCACTGGCACTCTCTCAGCAGCTCACAAAAGTCTGCAAACAAAGGCCTCTGAGGGCCTTCTTGGCTCATAAGTTGACCCTAATAATTTAGCTCGCGTTCACTGAGAACTGCCTGTTTGCCAGGTACTGCGTTAAGACCTTTATGCATATCAGCCCCTTGAGGGACAGTCGCCATTTTGTTTTCAGATGAAGAAACAGGCTTAAAGAAGTTAAGTCATTTCATTTGGTTAGTGACCTGTTGGGAAGAGGATACGGCCCCAGGCAGTGTCTCCTTGCTGTAAGGATCGGTCTGTGCAGTGAATATGAAAGGCCTTAACGGCCGGGCATAGTGGCTCATGCCTGTAATCTCAGCACTTTGGGAGGCTGAGGGGGGTGGATCACCTGAGGTCAGGAGTTCGAGACCAGCCTGACCAACATGGAGAAACCCCGTCTCTACTAAAAATACAAAATTAGCCGGGCATGGTGGCGCATGCCTGTATCCCAGCTACCAGGGAGGCTGAGGCACAAGAATCGCTTGAACCTGGGAGGCAGAGGTTGTAGTGAGCCGAGATCGTGCCATTGCACTCCAGCCTGGGCAACAAGAGCGAAACTCTGTCTCAAAAAAGAAAAAAAAAATTTTAAGGCCTTATCTACTCTAAAACTACATTAGTGGTGGTTAACCTTTTGGGGACGCAGTCCCCTTTGAGAATCAACTGAAAGTTGTCAAGTGAATTTCCAGAAAAAAAAGAAGTGGAAGGAAAGAGGATTCTCCTAACAGTTTTCCCAGGATTTTAGGGGTTCATCCACTCAGGCTCTCCCTCCTGCTCTGAGAGTCCTCAGCTGTCTGAGTCCAAGCTCTTCCATCCCTTCTCACAGGACTCGTCCCAAGGGAACTCGGTGTATCAGATTGCCATGGTTCATTACATCAAACAGAAGTACCCCCACCTCCAGGTGATTGGGGGGAACGGTGAGTGCAGGGTTGCCTCTCTCCCCGCTGCTCCTGCCCCTCCACTGAGTAACCCTTTCCTGCCCTTCAGCTTCCCTAGGTGATGGCATGGCTCCTGACATGGGCGGCAGGGAGCATGATGGGCTTTGGTCACCGTGAGGGGGTTGGGGGTGCCACACTGGGGTCCCAGGAAGCCGTTGAGCAGGCAGGGGCATCCCATCCTCACACTGTTCCTCTGCCCCCTCCCACCCCCAGTGGTGACAGCAGCCCAGGCCAAGAACCTGATTGACGCTGGTGTGGACGGGCTGCGCGTGGGCATGGGCTGCGGCTCCATCTGCATCACCCAGGAAGGTGGGTGTCAGGAGGTGAGCGAGTGCCCGCTGGCCTGGGGGCCTCGCCCTTGTTCCCCAGCTGCATATCGAGTGCTCTCTCTGCCAGGCCCTGTTCTGCCATGGTGGGCTCTGGGGTAACCCAGGCATGGACCCCACCGTCGGGCCCACTGACTTAGGGGAAGGCAGGTGTAAGCAGGACGAGAGAGCTCCAGCCTGTTTCTCAGAGTGCAGTCTATGGGGCCCCGCCTGGGGCCTGGGGCTGGTGTGACTGTCCAAGGGGCTTGTTGGAAGCTCAAGGTTTGATTCGATTTGTGACCAGGCAGATATTTGAGACACAGAGATGACATGTCCCTGAATATGTAAGGTTATATTATACACCCGCATCACTGTGAGGTTGGGGGGTGGGGAGCTCCACCCAATTACAAAGCCCTTTTGCAGGGTGGGTTCCCAAACACGAAGCGGAAAGGGGGGCCCTGACATGTGTCACCCATGTGGTTGTTAAGGAGGTGCTTCCTGGAGGCTGGTGTCTGACTTGTGGGGTGGCTGCCTGGAGGACTGGGGTCCTGGCTTGGCCTGAGGAGATGTACCCGGCCCCTCCTGTGGGGGCATTTCTCCAAAACACTGATGCCTTTGGCCTTTGCTGCCCCAAACGGCTCTCCCTGTTGATCTTCAGAGCTTCTGCTTTTTAAGTTATTGCCCTTTGCCTTTGCTCACCACCATGGTGAAATGAGGACCCTCCCTCACTCACATAACAAATATTAATTGGTTACCTACTTGTCTCAGGCACTGTTCAAAGCCTTAGGGTAGAGTAGGGACAAAACAAATGAGAGGCCCCATCTCTGGTTTATCCAGCTTTGCATCCATCCCTAGATAGGTGCTGGTTCATTTCAGTCCCCACCCAAACCTGACACTGAAGACCTTGGACAGTTAGACCTAAGTACAAGCCAGTATCCCAAAGGGAACTGTGGTACCTAACCCTAGTCACAGTTTTTGCAAATGAAAGCCTTGAAGGGGAACTTGTGCCTTGAGAGCAGGTGGGGCTGGGGTCACCTGTCTTGGGGTGACAGGCTCTGAAAGCCACTTCTGATTCCCCCATCAGAATCCCCTGCCATGCTCTTAGGGGTGGGGTGGCCCAGATCCCTGGAGTGACATTCACCCTGGTGTTGTGTGCCAGCACCTATGTTGTGCCTCAGAGACACCATCCAGCCCTGTCCCTTTTCCCAAGTAGAGGTGGTGCACAGGAGGAAGAGCTGGCTGGCCCTGTGCCTGGCCCTGGAGCTACCGTTGACTCTTCTCTGCCTTGTGCACCCCACCCTCCCCCAGTGATGGCCTGCGGTCGGCCCCAGGGCACTGCTGTTTACAAGGTGGCTGAGTATGCCCGGCGCTTTGGTGTGCCCATCATAGCTGATGGCGGCATTCAGACCGTGGGGCACGTGGTCAAGGCCCTGGCCCTTGGAGCCTCCACAGGTGAGGGGAGAATGTGCTAGGGATTGAGCAGGTGGGGGCAGTAGGAGGGCTGTGGGCTGGAGACATTAATCCCTTGCCCACTGTAGTGATGATGGGCTCCCTGCTGGCTGCCACCACGGAGGCCCCTGGTGAGTACTTCTTCTCAGACGGAGTGCGGCTCAAGAAATACCGGGGCATGGGCTCGCTGGATGCCATGGAGAAGAGCAGCAGCAGCCAGAAACGATACTTCAGGTGCCCTGCCCCTGGGCCCCACCTGGGCAGATCAGCCCACAACCCTTCAGGGCCACCCACACCACCGACTTCCCCAGATGGCAACCAGTCCCCATATAGTGGTTCTGGAAACCGAGGCACAGGGGATAAGTAGCAGATACAGGCTCTGTCCTTGGGCCACCTGACTCGGGGCTACCTGCCCAGCAAGGAGCAGCCCGGGGGACCCTCCTGGGCGCTATCCTCTGAGCTTCTGATTCCCCCATCAGAATCCCTTGTGGTGCTCTTAGGGGTGGCCTGGCCCCTAATCTGACTGGGTGGGGTCCTCTGAGTGTCACGCTGCTGGGTTCAGTCTTCCACCCTCTACGCAGCGAGGGGGATAAGGTGAAGATCGCACAGGGTGTCTCGGGCTCCATCCAGGACAAAGGGTCCATTCAGAAGTTCGTGCCCTACCTCATAGCAGGCATCCAGCATGGCTGCCAGGATATCGGGGCCCGCAGCCTATCTGTCCTTCGGTGAGTGCTGAGACTGGGGGCGGTTCCTGCTTCCTTTCTCTCTCTCTCTCTTCTCCACCCTTGGTGGCCTTGACCTGCTCCACCTCCCTGCCTCCCAGGTCCATGATGTACTCAGGAGAGCTCAAGTTTGAGAAGCGGACCATGTCGGCCCAGATCGAGGGTGGCGTCCATGGCCTGCACTCGTAAGTGTGTGGCCTCCTTGCTCTCACCTGCAGGCAGTGGGTTGGGCAGGTGGGGCCAAGGTTCTGAGGCCAAGCTGAGGTTCCAGGGACCCCACGGACCACCTGCAGCAGGGACAGATGCTGCTACAGGATGGCCTGTCACCCTCTCCTCCAGGGCCCAGCCCCCTGTTCCTTGTCCTCTGGCCCCCATGCAGGCAGGCCCTCCCCTCCTTTGGGGCCTCTCCTGAGCAGGGCACAGGAGGTGTGGCCACTCACTGCATCTGGACTCCCAGCCCCTGCTTGCTCAGGAAGCTTGGTGGCTGGTGGTAGGGGCTGGTGGTGCTGGGCTCTTGCTGGTGGTGGCACCCGGCAGGCAGGCAGAAGACGGGGGTATGACCCCTCTGGTGGGGACAGGGGCAGAGAGACGGATGCCAGGGCTGGCGCTGGGGCATCCATGGGCGGGGGCAGTGCTCATTGGCAGCGGTAGTTGCAGGCATGTGCCCCGCCCTGGTCAGGAGCCCTGTCCCCAGGCATCAGCGGGTGTCTAACCTGTGTCTCTTTCCGCCCCACCCTCCCATAGCTATACCTTTCTGCCGTGTAAGTAACCGCGCTGCCCGGGCCAAGCGTAGAGTAGAGCAGGGGCAGTCTGGGTGGGACCTGGGCTTGTAGGGGGGTGGGTACTGTGTGAGGGTGGGAGGGCGCTGGGGTGTAGTCATGAGACGTGGATCCTGGGTTGGGCCCCCCAGCCCCCAATCTCCAGCACCATGGTGGAAGAAACCAGCGGTGGCCACTCATCCAGCTGAAACACAGATCCCTTTCTGGCTGCAGAGAGACACGCGTGAGCTCAGGCCTAAGGCTGCCCCATCTTAGACTGGACCCAGTGACCACAAGCAGTCTAGGCCACTGTGCCTGTGGGGCTGGGGCTGGGTGCAGACACGGGCAGCAGAGGTTCGGCTCCGGGTCGGAGCTTGCTCCATAGGATGGGCCGTGCCTGTCTGAGCTGTCTCTTCACCCCGGGCACTGAGGACAGTCCACTCAGATGTGGTGATGGCCCAAAGGAGCATGGCTGTCTCTGAACCCAGCACAGCTCTTCAGGGAACACTGGCCTGGGGAGGATAGGCCCAGGGCCTGCTGGAGGCCCTCCTCCCGCCCCTTACGGCTGAGATCTCAGGGCTCCTCAGCTCTCTGCTCTCTCCCGCATCTGGGGGCCCTGGGGAAAGGGTTTTGGGAGGGAGCAGGGTCTGCACACCCACGCTGGTTCTCCCTCTTGCCTTGTCCCCACAGTTACGAGAAGCGGCTGTACTGAGGACAGCAGCGGAGGCCAAGGTGGCGGAGGGGGCACACCCCAGTGTCCGCCTTCAGACACAGCCTCCCCCCATAACTGAGCAGTCCACAGATTTGCACTACGGGTTCCCCAGCTCCTTTCCAGGGAGAGAGGTGGGGAGGTCCTGAGGGGCCTGTGGCCCCTCGCTGGGCATCCCCCACAGAGTCAGGACTGCTCCCTGGGCCAGGCTGCCCTGGGAGCCCCCCGCCCGAGCCCAGCCAGCTGGGCTCTCAGGCCCTGCGCCTGCCTCAGGTCTTTCTTGCTGCAGCCTGCTCCAGCCCGGCCCCCACCCCAGGGGCAGGCGGCCCCTCCTGGCTTCTCCTGTAGGGCACCTCCCTGCCCCCAGCCCCCTAGGAAATGGTGCTCTCCTGGCCCTGCCTCTGGCCCTTCCCGGGCCGCTGCCCCCTCCGCCATGTGGCACTTCTGAGCTCCTGACCTAGGCCAAGGGGAGGTCTCTGCCCCCTTCCCCGGCCCTGGGCTACTCTTGGGTCCTGCTCCTGAGGCCACTCGCCTGTCCCTGGCCCTAGGGAGGAGGCTGCCCTGGTCATGGCTGCCTGCCCGTCATTCCTGACTTACCACCATCCCCAAGTGTACCATTCCTGCCCTCTCCTCAGCTGCAGTTGAAGGCTTTAACTTTGCACACTTTGGGATTACAATTGCGTCATTGTATGTTAAATAATCGGAATAAATCAAGCAGGTCTCAACGCCTCCACTATCCTCTGTGTCCCTTGTCCATTGGGTGGCTGGGAATGTGGCACCAGGCCCCGTGTCCCCAGGAAGGTGATGATGGCATTGCAGTAGTGTGGGCGGCATGGAGGGGGGTGTGCTGGCACAGGTGGGGCCCACGTCGGGAGGTCTCCCAGGCTTGTGCCACACTGGGAATTTCACCTGCTGCAAGCTGGTCAGCAACTCGCAGCCAGGCAGCATCGCGGAGGGTCATCACGGCGGTAGAATTCCAGTGTTGGGGCCTCATAGTCAGCTGTCAGTAAACGGCCACCACAGCCTCATAATGCCATGTGGTGCCGCTAGGGCACAGGTGGAAGGACAGCATGGCCAGGGCCTGTAGTCTCATCTGCCAAAACACACCTGTAGGTACAAAGCAGAGTGGGTCAGCTCCCACTGCTCATATGCAGCTCAGGACCCACCTCCCAGCCTCCACTCCTGCTGGTGGAGACAGCACTGTCACATGGGCTGCTGAATACCCCCTAGAGTTGAGGAGTTTTGGAACATTCACATTGCCTTCCTGTGCCTCTGTGGTTGGGCAGTGGGCACAAAGCTGTCCATTGAAGGTACAGACACCACTCAAGTGGGCAGAGGCAGGGAAGATGGCCAGGGGATGCTTGGGCAGCAGGAATGAGCAGGTCAAGGAGAAGATCTGGATACACTCCTGTGGCTAAAGGAGGGGCCCCTCGGCTCCCTGCTGGCATGCCATGCCGACACCTGCCGTCTCCAGGCCTCTTTAGCCCAGAGAGCCGTGTGCTCAGGGCCCAGCCTTTCACTGCATCATTTTTTAGCTTTGTGCTTCCAGGGCAAGAAGGAAAGAGCTGGACAGCAGGAGTCTCAGGTGGGCTCAGAGCTGGTTCAACATCTGCTCCAGGAGTTGTTTGCAAAGTGAGTGGGTCATTGACAGTCCTGGGAGGCCTTGTGCCCTGGAGTCTTGATGAGCACCTGAGTCAGAGGTAACCCAGCTGGGAGTGGGGGACAATGCCCAGGTCCCAGGAGATGGACCAAAACGGCCACGTTCCATGGTTTGTCCTGAGCATTGGTTTACAAAAATCAATGGCAGCTTGACCAGCCATTGAGATGGGAAAGATCTAAGGGTTTTCAGATAAATGCCAAGTCACTCTGAATCAGGGGCATGAGAGGTTTAAAGGGAGAAGTTCCCTTGTGAACTAAACCTAGTTGGTCAATAGAGCTGACCAATAGGATGAATTACTGTAAGTCAGTAATCTCCCCCTTACTCGAGGTATGGTAACATTAGTATGGTCCTTCTAGAGGAGGTTTTAGAACAGTGGCCCTGGAAGTTTGGTGCATGTCAGAATCACCTGGAGAGCTAGTAACAAGCCCTAGGTTTGCCATGGGAGGATCGGCTCTGGGCCTCTGGGTTGCTACTCAGCCCTTCAATTCTGATACATACTAAAGTTAGAGAATTACTGTTTTAGAGGAATTCTGTGCATCTAGTTACATGGTCGGAGACTTGCCACAGCCTATGTCCTAAGCAAAGCAGATGACACAGCACCCACCTCCAAGCTTCATTGCAAGGATTCCGTGAGAACATGGAAAGTTATAGGTGCTCAGTAAATGAGTCTTTTTTCTTTCTTTCTTTCTTTCTTTTTGAGACAGAGTCTTATTCTGTCACCTGAGGTCAAGAGTTTGAGACCAGCCTGGCCAACATGGTGAAACCCTGTCTCCACTAAAAATACAAAAATTAGCTGGGCGTGGTGGTGGGTGCCTGTAGTCTCAGCTACTCAGGGGGCTGAGGCAGGAGAATCCCTTGAACCCGGGAAGTGAAGGTTGCAGTGAACCGAGATTGTACCACTGCACTCCACCCTGCTCTGTCCCCCAGGGTGCACCAGAGATGGCTCCACTGCTACCCCCTGATGTGAGGGTAACTTGACTCTCCTGCTCCACACACCTACACTGCAGCCCGGGCCTCCCAGGGTCTCCTGGCCCTACCTGCTGCTCCTGCTCCTGCCCTGGCTGGGGGCAAGGGTGGCTGCCTTGCAGCTGAGACTACAGGCACCCACCACCATGCCCAGCTAATTTTTGTATTTTTAGTGGAGACAGGGTTTCACCATGTTGGCCAGGCTGGTCTCAAACTCTTGACCTCAGGTGATCCACTTGCCTCGGCCTCCCAAAGTGCTGGGATTACAGGTGTGAGTAAATGAGTCTTATTGTGTCTTATGGGCCCTCCCCTTGCCTGGGTGATAAACTCATGTAAGTGTGGACCCAGGCAACACACTCACTCTGTGTTGCAGTTTCAGCCATAGTGCAGGAGGCTCAAGTGGGACAAAGGGAGAGAGACGCTGGGTAGGAAGGCCACAGCAGGTGGATGTTCAGAGGCAGCCCAGAACCACATTTGGGAGAAATGCTGATCAGAGCCGCCTTGGTCAGCAGAACTACCTGCCCACCTGGAGTCCAGCCAGGTCTATGCAGCACAGGCACCCCCTCACCCCTCCCTGGCACACACCTACCACCATGCGGTCCATTCTGCCCACCACCAGGTTGGTGAAGATATGGCCCACAGGCGCTGAACCACGCTGCTGTGGTGCCCCAGGTCCCAGCTTGTGGGCAGCAGCATCTGTGCAAAGGTATAACCACCCAAGGAGAGGATGTACTGCCAGCAGGCGGCCAGCCAGTGCCCCAGGGCCACTGCATCAACACCAGCATTCAGGCAGCCCACACCAGGCCACCTCGAAGGAAATGGCTCAGTGCACTCTCCCAGCCAGCGCGTCAAAGCCGCCAGCCAGGTGGAGCTGCAGGGACTTGGCCTAGGCAGCCACCCTTGCCCCCAGCCAGGGCAGGAGCAGGAGCAGCAGCAGCAGGTAGGGCCAGGAGACCCTGGGAGGCCTGGACTGCAGTGCAGGTATGTGGAGCAGGAGAGTCAAGTTACCCTCACATCAGGGGGTAGCAGTGGAGCCATCTCTGGTGCACCCTGGGGGACCAGGAGGAGGAGATGTAGGCAGCCCTCACCTCTGGCCTCACCTTCCCCCAGGCTCCAAGGACTGAGAATGGGGCCCTCAGATGGCATGACACAATCATTCAGGGGGGACCAGACTAGCCCTCTGAGGCTCCTTTCAGCTTCTGTGGCGTCAGTGCCAAGCAGGAAGTGGGCAGTCAGCTTGGAGGGGAGGCAGGAGCAGAGCCCAGCTGTGAGCCACTCAGCTGCCCTCAGTCTCTCCCTCCACCCCTTTCCTCACATCCGGAGTTGGGGCTGGAGAGGAAGAGAGGACCTAGCCACTGGGGCATGGTCGGTTGGGGGAGGCGGCTCCTCCCTCTGCCCTTCCTTGGAGCTTTTTATTCTTTCAGGATCCCTTCTGGCTTGTAAGGGCCAAATTCCAACCTCAGCCTCTCTGGTCCCGCTACAGCCTGACACTCAGACTCAGCTAATCAGGAGGTTGGGAGGCCAACTTTGCCCACCTCACTGTAACCCTGAAGCCCTCCTACCTCCTGCTGAGGAGAGTTTGGAGGCAGGGAATCCCGGGCAGAGGGCAGTGACCAGGTCAGAGCCTCCAGCCCCACCTCTCACACCTGTTGTCCTCCTGGCTCAGCTCAGGAGGGAAAACAGGTCCCCCCTCCTGGGGTCAGGGACCCAGGAAACCTGGTCCCCAGCCTCCTGCTCCACCTGCTCTTAAGCCCATTGACAATATCAGCTTCTGGGGTGAGGGCCAGGGTGTCAGCTCCCAAGTCAATTTCATCTTCCACCCCCACCCCAGCCTAGCTAGAGTTGGAGAGGAGGTATCTGGATAGCAAGATGTGGTATTAGCCTGGAATATGTAAAGACCAGACTTTTGCTCACCCCATGCCTCAGTTTCTCTACTTGTGATCCTAAAAGGGAAAGAGGCACACTCCCAACCCCAAGAATCCCAGCTTCAGATATTTCACTTCCCCCTTCACCTTTCAGGGCAGGCTGACCTCAGGGTGGCCAAGTCCAGGGTCTGCCTCGGGCGGGTATTGGACTCAGGAGTCCTGGTTTCATAGCAGGCATCTTTCTGCTTCTCCCTCTTCTGCCAGTGAACAGGACGATCTGAGGCTCCAAGGGCTTCGCCTGGCAACTGTCAAGTGGGTAGGAAGGTTCTCCCCAAAGAAGAAAAGAGGACTCTGGTCTAGGAGCAGCAGGAGCTGAGTGGCTCACCACGAGGGGATGTTGCACCAGGGACCTTGCTGTGGCCCACATGTCACTTTCCCAGCTCAACTTTAACCTCTTCATTTCCATGGCTCCCTCCCTGTGGAAAGCCGGGTAGTGGGAAACAAAGTTTCCAAGCAGATTGCAAGCCTGGGTAATCAATTAGGGGAGAGACACCCTCGCCCCAGGCTCCCAGGAGTCCTGCTTCCCTGTCCTCTTTCTTTCTGTGTAGAGAAGGACATCGCTCCCACCCTCCACAGTGCTTCCAACTCCTTCCCATGCCTTTAATCTCTGGGAATGTCTGGGAGCAAAAGGAGCAAATACCTTTTATGTGGAGATGTTGGAGGGCAGAAGGGGAAGAGGAGTGTTAGGGAACACTCCAGGCTGCGGGACTCTGGGTCTGGGCGCTTCAGAAGCAGTGTGGCACTGTGTCCGGCAGATGGCGCCAGGACCCATCGACCGGCGGGACCCCGGGGAACCCAGAGTGGGGCAGTTTCCTAGGCAACAAGCATCCCTACTCAAAGCCCAGCCCTTGGCAACCATTCCCTGGTTGCCTGCATCCATAGTAAAATTTGGCTTCCGAAGGACAGGCGGGGCTTGGGGGTAAAATAATCTCATCTCTCAGGAAGGAAAGAGGCTGGCTAGGTGGGCAGAGGAGCCTAAAAGACTTGTTTTCTGCCGCCATTCATTACTATGCTGTGCGAAGTGCATCTTGTTTTCAGCAACCCTATAGCAGTAATGCCTGTTCCCTTATGATGGATGGGACACCAAAGCTCGGAGACAGAAAGTGACTTGCCCTAGTCGCCCGTGGCGGTAGGACCTGGGCCTGCCTGTCTGTCCTTGGGCCCACTCCATTCTTCCTCCCAGCAGCTGTAGTGTCCAAGCACTGTGAGGGCACTGGGGGAGAGGCTTGCGAGGAAGCCAGGAGCTGCGGGAATGGCTGGAGAGAGGCGAGAATGAATCCATCCCCTTTTAGCTGAGCTCTGTCCTTGCTTGGCCTGGTGGGGGTGGACCCCTCTGCTCAGGGTCTCCCCTGACCCTGTGGTGGGGCTTTCTCCTGGCAAAGGACCACAGAGGGCCAGGGAATAGCAGTTGGGACTGTGAAGGTCATATGGCCCCTCTGCAGTTTCAGGACAGGAGAGCCCGCCGAGGAGGACGCAAAGCAGGAACCCAGCACTACATGGGGAGAGGAGGTGCAGGAAAGGATTCCGTTCCAGACACTGTGCAGAGGAAACAGCTGACTTCAAGTAGGTCAAAGGACAGATTTGGAGGATTCAAATCCAGTTCAACTGTCTACTCTCCACTCCTTTGAGCTCTCATCTCCCTGCTTACTCCACACCTCACACTGACCGTAACCAGTGCTGAATTTCTGACGCCCTGTAGTAGTCTGGGTTCTCCAGAGAAACAGAACCAATCATATAATATTTTTCTTAAAAAAAATCATATAACATTTTTCTTTAAAAAATGTGTGTGTGGAAAGACAGAGAGAGAGAGAAAGAGAGATGTATTATGAAGAATTGGCTCGCATCATTGTGGAGGCTAAGTCCCAAGACCTGCAGTTTGCAAGCTGGAGACCCAGGAGAGCCAGTGGTGTAGCTCCAGTTTGAGTCCAAAGGCCTAAGAACCAGGAGATCCAATGGTGTAAGTCCAGAGTCCAAAGGCAGGAGGTCCCGGCTTGAAGACAGGCAGAGAGGGCAGATTCTCTCTTACTCAGCATTTTGTGTTCTATTCAAGCCTTCAATGGATTGGATGAGGGCCACCCACGCTGGGGAGGGCTGGCTGCTTTATTCAGTCAGATGATTCAAATGTAAATCTCATTCACAAACACCCTCCCAGACACACTCAGAAATATATTTAAACAAATACCTGGGCACTGTGTGGGCCAGTCAAGTTGACATGTACAATTAACATCACACTCCCTGCCACCCTCCCAGACCTGGTCCTCCTTCAATCTACTGTATCTCAAAAACTAGCAAATTCATTCCTCTGGTTGCTCAGATAAACAAACAAACAAACAAAAACCTCAAAAACCCTTAGAGTCAGTCCTGACTCCACTTTCTCTCACTATTTATTTATTTATGAGAGAAGGTCTTGCTCTATCTCCCAGGCTGGAGGGTAGGGGTGGAATCATAGTTCACTGCAGCCTCAACCTCCCAGACGTAAACAGTCCTCCTATCTCAGCCTCCTAAGTAGCTGAGACTACACACATGCACTGCCACTCCTAGCTAATTTTTTATTTTTTGTAGAGACAGAGCCTCACTTTGTCACCCAGGCTGGTCTTGAACTTCTGACCTCCCACTTTGGCCTCCCGAAGTGCTGAGATTATAGACATGAGCCATCATGCTTGGCACAGACTTCATATTTAATCCACCAGCCAATCCCTGTAGCACTGGCTTTGGTCTGACCACTTCCTCCAGTCTCTACTGTGACGTAGCTGCTCAAGCCATCGCCATCTTCCACCTGGGTTACTACAGAAGGCTCCAATTTCCCAGCCCCCACTGTTTCCTCCTTCCAGAATTTTCTCAATACATAGCAGCCAAGGTGATTCTTCTAAAATGTAAATGAGAGCAGGTTGTTCCTCTGCTTAAAACACTCCACTGGTTTCCCTGGGGTCAAAGTAGAAGTCTGTCTTTGCTGGGCCCACATGCATGACTTTCCCTCTTCAGGCCTTGTTTTCTCTTGCTTGTCCCCTACCCATACTGTCCTGGTCACGCTGGCCTCTTTGCTGTCCTCCAATGCCAGTGCCCTCCTCTTCACCCCAGGCCACGTGGTTCACCCCCTTGCTTTCTTGGGTCTCTGCTCAAGAGATCATGTTAGACCTTTCCTGAACCGCCTTGCCACCCCTGATACCCTCTCACTCTCTGCCCCCATCGCTGCCCCTCCTGCTTCATTGTTCTCCGTAACATATCACAAACATACTCTGCCTTTGTATGCATAGTACCTGGCCTGTGCGGTGTGTGGCTCCTGCCTGTAATCCCAGCACTTTGAGAAGCCAAAGCAGGAGGATTGCTTGAGCCCAGGAGTTCAAGACCAGCCTGGGCAATACAGTGAGACCCAGTCTGTACAAAAGTAAAAAAAAAAAAAAAATAGGCAGGCCTGGTGACACCAGCCACTCCAGAGGCTGAGGCAGGAGAATCCCTTGAGCTCAGGAGTTTAAGATTGCAGTGAGCTATGATTGTGCCTCTGCAGCCTGGGCAGTAGAGCCAGACCCTGACTCTAAAACATAAATGAATATATGCAGAGTGTTTGTTTTCCCTTATATGTTTTTATCCCCTAAAACACTGTCACCCGTAAATACTTGGTAAATGACTGAATGAATACATAAAACATACATTCATCGCTCAGTCTGCACCAGGAAGTATATAGCAAGGCTGTGAATACAAAGATACCAAGAGGACGTGTGCTCCCTTGAGGAACCAGGCAGCTGGCAGGGGAGACCAACTTCTTTTGTATTTGTGGGTAATACAATGTATACAGGATGATAACACAAAGATGGCACTTGGAGGGTTGACTCTATGCTGGACACTGTGTTCACATGCATGGTGCCATTTAATACAGCCCTGGGAAGTGGGGACTGCAATCGTCCTCATTTCTGGGGAGAAAACAGGCTCAGAGGGGCATAGCCATTTGCCTAAGGTCACCCAGCTTCTCAGCCACTGAGCTGAGGTTGTCACTCAGCCTCACTCTTTTTATTTTTATTTTTGAGAGAGGATCTCACTCTGTCACCTGGGCTGGAGTGCGGTGGCATGATTATGGCTCACTGCAGCCTTGACCTCCCAGGCTCAAGTGATCCTCCCACCTCAGCCTCCTGATTAGCTGGGACTACAGGTGCATGCCACTACACCCACTAATTTTTTCTTTGTATTTTGTGTAGAGGTGGGGTTTCGCCATGTTGCCCAGGCTGGTTTTGAACTCCTGGCCTCAAGTGATCGTCTTGCCTCAGCCTTCCAAAGTGCTGGGACTACAGGCATAAGCCACTGCCTGGCCCCCAGCCTCAATCTATAGCCCCAAAGTCCCTCTCTGGCCCTCCTACTCTCCCAGGGGACGGCAGAATAGCCTGGGGATGGAGAAGGAAAGAGAAGAGTGGGTGGAGGCACTTCCTGTCAGTGGGAGAGAGGGACTGAGTTGGCAGGGGTCCCTGGGCAACAGGGCACTGTGCCAGCCCCACCAGCTTCCTCGCTCCCCTCATGTGTGCTCAGCAGCCCCGGGCTGATTGGGCTCCCTCTCGGCATCGACCTTCTTTGTCACACCCCCCACCCTTGCCTCAGGACTGGCTACACAGGGATCCCTTTCTGGCCCAGTCAGGCATATAACCCCAGGCTGACAGGCATCCGGGTGCCAGGGCAGCTGCAGCTGGCCAAGGGTGAGGTCATAGGCTGAGCACTCAGGGCCTGGCCCCTCCTCCCTCTCATTGCAGGCTCAGCCCTTGCCCCGCCCTTTTGCAAAATTCCCCCCTGACCTTCCTCCTGCCCCACAGCTTCCCAGCAGCAGACTCCGGCTTCTACCTGGCAAGGCCTAGTGTATTAGTTTCCTGTGGCTGCTGTAACAAATCACTACACACGTAGCAGCTGAAAGCAACAGAAATATCCGATCTTACTGTTATGGAGGCCAGGAGTCTACTGTGGATCCTTGGGGCTGCGTTCTTCCGGGAGGCTCAAAGGAACCCATTCCCTTGCCTTTACTGACTTCTAGCGGCTACGCCTTCCTCCATCTTCAGAACTAGCTACGTAACATCTTTAAATCTCCCTGTCTTTCTACCCTGCTTCCATTTTCACACCTGCGCTGATTCTGACACTCTTGTCTCCCTTACAAGGACCCTTGTGGTTATATCGGGTTCACCTGATAAACTCTGATAATCTGCTCATCTCAAAACCTTCAACCTAATCACACCTGCAGAGTTCCTTTTGGCATGTAAGGTAACACATTCCCGGCCCTAGATTATGGATATCTTTTTGGGGTCATGCCTAGCTAGGATGGTGACCTCGTCCATAACTAGAGGGAGTAGTCCTCAACATGCTACCGTGATCACACGCCATCCCTGTGGGGTAGCATGGATCCCCACAGTACAGATGGCAAGCCTAGCTGACTCCAAAGCCTGCGGCCTTGCTGCAATCCCAAGGCTGCCTTCCAGATTGGACATAAACCCCTTCCTTCTGGAGCCCCCCCATGGCCCCTTTGCTTTGGCTTGCGTTCCTTGGGTTTGCATCTTGGTCTGGCCTACAAACTCCCTGAGGCAGAGGGGCCCTGGCATGAGGAGTGGAGGAGGAGGCACTCAGGCACCATCAGAGTGGAAGGAAAGAGAGGATGTTGCGGGCTGGGGGACATGAGTGGGCTCTGGAGGATCTGTAACTACCCTGCTGCATTTGCGACATTGTGTGTCTGTCCATTTTTCTGGCAGAGGGAGGAGAACTTTCACCAGATTTTCAGTGGAAGTTCCACCTCCAAGTATCAAGAAACCCTGTTCTGGGCTGCCCCTGATCCCCGCTTTCCTGGGCTTCCTTCTCCTGAGGCTGCCTGTCACCAGGGCTCACTCAGCACCAGGGGGCGAGGCTGGGGACGGTGGAGAGGGAGTGGGATAAGAGGCTGCTCGGAGCTGCCCCCTCTTCGCACCTGTTGTGCATTCTGGAAGGACCCACTCAGACCTGTCTGGCCAGAGGAGAGGGGAGCTTTCTGAGCCTGTTTTAAGCCAAGGCAGGTCACCAAGGCAGCTGAATGTGTGCAGGGACATGGGTGGGGATGGTAGTGCAACCCTGCTCCCTCCTCTGGATTGCTCACATCTGTCTGTGGGGCAGCGGCCACTTGCTCAGATTGCAGTGGGAGAGGCAAGAGTCTGCTTTTCTTTCCTCTTTCTTTCTGTTTCTTTCTTCTTTCTTTTCTTTTCTTTCTTTTGAGATGGAGTCTCGCTCTGTCACTCAGGCTGGAGTGCAGTGGCATGATCTCAGCTCACTGCAGCTCCGCCTCCCAGGTGCAAGTGATTCTCCTGCCTCAGCCTCCCAGGTATCTGGAATTACAGGTGTTTGCCACCATGCCTGGCTACTTTTTGTACTTTTGGTAGAGATGGGAGTTTCGCCCTGTTGGCCAGGCTGGTCTTGAACTCCTGACCTCAAGTGATCCACCCACCGTGGCCTCCCACAATGCTAGGATTACAGGCATGAGCCTCCGTGCCTGGCCAAGAGTCTGCTTTTGTAACAAGCATCTGGTGCTGCTGGTCCATGGCCACACTTCGAATACAAAGACCTAGAGGACCTGGGCCTACTTCTGTCCCTTTCTCCTCTGCATTTGTTCGATGATTTGTATCTTTGGAGCTTCCACAATGTGTCATTCTCCATCTTCTCCCCGCCAGCTTCACCCCCTGGTGCTGGCTGTGAGGGCCTGGCGGGGAGCTGCTGCCCACTCTCCTTTCCCTGGCAGGGTCTGGTCCCTTGGGGGCTGGGCATGGCCTTGCTCAAGGTGCCAGGATGAAGCAGGCGCTCCTCCACTGGGCTTCCCCGTCATCTCCCATGCTCCTGCCAGCCCTGTGTCTTTGTGGTCTCCGCCCTCCCAGCTTTTCCTGCCCTTGGCCCTCGCAGACATGACTTCACTCTTTTATCAATCAGCCGTGGCCCCTCCTGGAAGAAGGGTGGAGCGGCCTTCACAGCTTTGCCAAGGCAGAACTGGAACACAGCTCTCTCCATTCCCAGGAAAGGCTGATTCAAACACTTTATTAGGATTTCAGAATTTGGGATGAAGTTTGATGAATGGCTTATTTCTTATTTATTTATTTATTATTTTTCCTGTGGTTCACGTTCTCTCATAAGGTTACATTATTTCACTTTGTAAAACAGGAAGTGTATTTTGAGCAAGCTGCCCCAAGAGTGGGAGGGACTAGTATCGTGGGTGTGTCCCCTTCACCCAAGCCTTCATTCCAGGCAGGTTTTACAAAAGGTTCCTCTGGCGCCTCCTACAGGCCACACGATAGGGGCTTCCTTTGTAGTGGGGTGGGGAGCGCAGAATCGCGCAGATCACAAGCTGTTTGCACGCAAAGCCTGTACTCCAGATATCTAATGGTCCTCCCACTCCCCAGGAGAGGGTCAGGGGGCCAGGAGAGAGAGAAAAGGAATGGAGGGCATCGGAAGGATTCCTCTCTTCTCCTCCACCAGCCTCTGCCCCAGCCTCCCTGCATAGCCAGGTTATCTCACAGATCAGGGAGATAAATGGCCCCAGCACCAACATTGCCATTTAGTAGTCCTGCCACTTACATCATGAAGGCCTCAGATCTCAGGGGAGACAGGGAGGAGGGCTGCGATGAGAGCCAGAGATTGCCATGAGGTTCCTCCCCAGCTCTTGGCTGCAGGAGTGGAGAGGCCTGCAGAGGTGAGCTGGGGGGCTATAGTAAGCCTCCAGAGGGAGGATAGGCTGTCTTCCTCCATGCACGGACACCCTGAGTAAGCCTCATGTGGGTGCTGACCTGGTGGCTTTGTTGTGATCCTCCCCTACGCCACAGGCCCCTCAGCTGCTCCTCTGTTCTCTGAGGACCTGAGGGATGGGGGCATGACCCGTGAGGGGAGGGGGTTACAGGCAGGAGGCCTCCACTCCCCTGATGCAAGAAACAGCTGAGTTCGCAGGGCACCTGTGGGAAGCCTTCAGGCTGTCAAAAGCCAAAGCCCCACTGAGGTTTGTTCCTACCTTGGTGTTGGTGTGGGAGGAGGGGCTTGGATCTGAGCCCCCAGGGCTGACATAGACCTCTCACCTCATCCCCTTTACCCTGTGCCTGGGTGGTCCAGGGCTCTTTGTCAGGGAGGGAGGGGCAGGAGTGAGGGACTCTGCTCTAAGTGGGCAAGTTGTGTGGCTTTTCACAGTGACAGAAGAACCAGGACAGTCTGCCCTGGGGCCTCCTTTGCCCTACAAAAGAGATCAGTCCTGCAGATGGTGCATAGCTCCTCCCAGCCGCCAGCCTCTTCGCCTCTTTACCTGCTGGTGAGAGCGTGCCCTGTGGCCCAGCCCCTGGTAAGACTCCTCTCCTGGCTGCTTGCATCTCTTCCTTGCCACCCCCCACCCCCAGCCCTGTCCTGGCATCCCCTACTAGCAGTCTCTCCTGTTCACTGACCCAGACTTCTCCACCTCCTCCACTGCGCCCAGCAGCTTCATTTTTCACTCCTTGGAATCTAGTACTGTAGTAAGAATAGTAGCAAACACGCACACAGCATTTCTATGTGCTGGGCACTATTTAAAGCACTCTGTATATATTGACTCATTTAATGGTGGTAGTAACTCTAGGAGGGCGGGACAATTATTATCCCAATTTTGCAAATGAGAAATCTGTTACATTGGGAAACAGTAAGATTGAGTTAAGTCTAAGGACTGAAGAAAGGAGATAGAGACCAGCAAAGCAGGCCTTTGGGAGCAGTCATCCTGTCTAAAGATGAAAAGACTTGCTTTTTGTTACAAAGTAAAATGTGCAGCAGACTTTCCTGACCCTTGCTCTACCTATTCCTGATCCCCAAAAGCTAAAGACCTAAAGGAATGAAAAACAGGCACCCACGGCGGGGCATGGTAGCTCACAGAGCCTGGGTTCCAGGTTCTATTCCTTTAATCCCAGCACTTGGGCAAGCTGAGGCAGGTGGATCACTTGAGGTCAGGAGTTCAACACCAGCCTGGCCAAGATGGTGAAACCGCGTCTCTACTAAAAACACAAAAATTAACCAGGGGTGATGGCACATGCCTGTTGTCCCAGCTACTTGTGAGGCCGAGGCACGAGAATCACTTGAACTTGGGAGGCAGAGGTGGCAGTGATCAGAGATCTCACCACTGCACTCTAGCCTGGGCGACAGAGTGAGACACTGTCTCAGGAAAAAAAAAAAAAAAAAAAAGGCACCAGCTGGAGGGCCCCACTGCTGGCCTGCTCCCACCCTTCAGTTCTAGGAGCCAGGACAGGAGGGGAGAAGGCCAGGGACCAGAGCCGGGAGGGATCCTGGCTTCCAGGTTCTATTCCTCAAGCCCCCCTACCCACCCTCACCACTCTGCTTCTTGTTCACCTCCAGTTTTCCTCATCTCTCTTGGAGAAAGCCCTGTGAATGCTGGGAAAGGTGTTCTGGCCTGCCTGGGAGGGGGCAGTCCCGCAGAGCTGGGCTGAGGTGCCCTTATTCCAGGCCTGTCTTTTCTTGACATCCCTGCCATGGTCTTTCCCCTCTGCCTTCCCTTCCCTCTGACTCCCAGACTCAAAACAAACTCTGCTCTCAGGTGCTTGGTGCCTGAGTCCCATGCTGTTCCTGCTCCACTGTCCCCTCCCAGAAGGGACTCAGCCCCAGGAGTATCCCTAGAATGTGGCCTCACTCTCTGCCCCTAGAGAAGGGCAGAAAGCCTCAGAGTGTGGTTGAAAGAGTGAGAGAGAGCAAACTGCTGAGCTCAGAGAGGACACACGAGGAAGTGGCCGTTGGAAAGGTGATAGCCAGGGCCACTGGAAGGGGGTGAGAGAGATCAGAGTCTGGGACCCACAAAGATGACAGAGCTCTTAGATGACAGAGGTGTTCAGGGTGTTGAGATACACACCTGGGTGATTTGTATTGATTCTAAATATCACTTTTTAAATCGTGATTAAAATGTAATCAATGGGCCGAGTGCAGTGGCTCATGTCTAATCCCAGGACTTTGAGAGACCAAGGCGGGAGGACTGCTTGAGGCCAGGAGTTTGAAACCAGCTGGGGAAATAGACTTCATCTCTACAAAAGACTTTAAAAAAATTAGCCAGGCATGGTGGCACACACTTGTAGTCATAGCTACTCATGAGGCTGAGGCAGGAAAATCCCCTGAGCCCGGGACTTCCAGGTTACAGTGAGCTATGAGCATGCCACTATACTCCAGACTGCGCGGTTGACTGAGACCCCCCCCCCACCAAAAAAAAGAAAAGGTGGTCTATGGACAGCCAGGACTAGGAGAAAATATTTGCAAAGGACATATCTGATAAGGGACTGCTATTGAAAATATTTTCTACTTTCTTTTCTTTCCCTTCCTTCCTTCCCTCCTTCCCTCCTTCCCTCTCCCTCCCTCCTTTCTCTCTCTTTCTTTCCTTCTTTCCCTCTTTCTCTTTCTTTCTTCCTCTCTCTCTCTTTCTTTCTTTCGTTCTTTCTTTTTTCTTTCTTTCTTTTGACAGAGTCTCACTTTGTTGTCCAGACTGGAGTGCAGTGGTGTGATTTTGGCTCACTGCAACCTTCTCCTCCCAGGTTCAAGTGATTCTCCTGCCTCAGCCTCCCAAGTAGCTGGGATTACAGGCACCTGCCACCATGCCCGGCTAATTTTTGTATTTTTAATAGAGATGGGGTTTCACCACGTTGGCCAGGCTGGTCTCGAACTCCTGACCTCGAGTGATCTCCCTCAGCCTCCCAAAGTGCTGGGATTATAGGCATGAGCCACGGTGCCTTAATACTCAATAATAAGAAAAGGAACAATGTGATTTAACAATGGGCAAAAGAGCTGGAAGGATAGCCCAGCAAAGAAGATATACAGACAGAAAATAAGTGGATGAAAGATTCTCAACATCATATGTTATTAGGAAATGGCAAATTAAAACAACAGTGAGATACGACCACATGCCTATTGGAATGGCAAAAATCCAAAACATCAAATGCTACCGAGGATGTAGAGCAACTGGAACGCTCATTCGTTGCTGGTGGGAATGCAAAATGGTACAGCCACTTTGGAAGAGAGTTTAGCAGCTTCTTATAAAACTAAACATACTGTTACCATATGATGCAGCAATTGTGTTTCTTGGCATACCCCAATGAATTGGAAACTGTCCACACCAAAACTTGCACAAGGATGTTTATAGCAGCTGTATTCATAATTGAAAACCTGGGAAGCAACCAAGATGTCCTTCAGTAGGTGAACAGATAAATAAACTGTGGTACATCCAGGTGATGGAATATTATTCACTGATAAAAGAGGTAGAGTGGGCATGGTGGTGTATGCCTGTAATCCTACCACGTTGGGAGGCTGAGGCAAGTGGATGGCTTGAGCTCAGGAGTTTAAGACCAGCTTGGGCAACATGGTGAAACCTTGTCTCTACAAAAAAATACAAAAATTAGCCAGCGTGGTAGCATGCGCTGGTAGTCCCAGCTACTCAGAGGATGAGGTGGAAGGATCACTGGATCACTTGAGCCCTGGAGGCAGAGGTTACAGTGAGTCAATATCATGTCACTGCACTCTAGCTCCAGCCTGGGTGACAAAGTGAGGCCCTGTCTAAAAAAAAAGGAGCCATCAAGTCATGAAAATACATGGAGGAAACATAAATGAATATTACTAAGCCAATCTGAAAACATGCTGTGTGATTCCAAAAATATGACATTCTGGAAAGAACAAAACTGTGGAGATAGTTAAAGGGTCATTGGTTGCCAGGGGTTAGAGGAGAAGAAGGGATGATTAATTGGAACATGGAGAATGTTTAGGGCAGTGAAACTGTGCTGTATGGTACTATAATGGTGGATACGTGTCATTATACATTTGTCCAGACCCACAGACTATAGGGTCCTGGGGTGATCCCTTATGTAAACTATGGATTTTGGGTGATAACAATGTGTCAATGTAGTTCATTTATTGTAACAAATGTACCATTCTGGTGAGGGATGTTGATAATGGGGGAAGCTGTGCTTCTGTGGGGGCAGAGGGCTTATGGGAAATCTCTGTACTTTCCACTCCATTTTGTTGTGAACCTAAAATCTCTGGAAAAAAAAAGTCTATTAATTTTTTTTCTTTTTTTTTGAGACAGAGTCTTGCTCTGTTGCCCAGGCTGGAGTGCAGTGGCGTGATCTTGGCTCACTGCAACCTCTGTCCTCTGAGTTCAAGCGATTCTCCCCCTTCAGCCTCCTTAGTAGCTGGGGATTATAGGCACCCACCACCATGCCTGGCTAATTTTTGTATTTTTAGTAGAGACAGAGTTTCCCCATGTTGGCCAGACTGGTCTCAAACTCCTGACCTCAGGTGATCTATCCACCTCTGTCTTCTAAAGTGCTAGGATTACAGGTGGGAACCACTGCACCCAGCCTATTAACAATTTTTTAAAGTATTGAGTAAAAAAGGAAACAGAATGAGGCCAATTACCCAATGCCATATATGTAAATTAAAAGCATAAATACGAATAAAATAGTATTCCATGTCTAAAAAAAAATCTATGTTCAGGCCAGACAATTAGGAATACACAGAAAAATAAATGTAATAAGTGTGATGCTATTGTATATATGCTTTTATGTCCTGCCTTTTTTCTCTTTTTCAGGATTGGTATTTTGGTTCCACCTGGCTTGAAAAATTAACCTTGTAACATACTTATTTTTCATTTTATTACAATCTTTGACACTTTATTTTTAACAGTTGCATTAGGATTGTTCCATAATTTATTTAGCTACTTCCTTTTATTTATTTATTTATTTATTTATTTATTTATTTATTTTTATTGAGATGGAGTCTGGCTTTGTTGCTCAGGCTGGAGTGCAGTGGCACGATCTCGGCTCACTGCAACCTCAGGTACTCGGGTTCAAGCGATTCTCGTGCCTCAACCTCCCAAGTAGCTAGGACTACAGGCGTGCACACTGCCACGCCCAGTAGAGATGGGGTTTCACCATGTTGGCCAGGCTGGTCCCCAACCCCTGAGCTCGGGTTATCCACCCGCCTCAGCCTCCCAAACTGCTGGGATTACAAACGTGAGGCACTTAGCCTGGCCAATATTTCCCTTTTATTAGACCATGTGGTTGTTTCCAGTTTTTTGTTGTTATAAATAATGCTGTCAAGAATATCCTTAAGGTTTTTTTTTTTTTTTTTGACAGGATCTGGCTCTGTTTCCAAGCTGATGTGCAGTGGTTCGATCATGGCTCACTGCAGCATTGACTTCCTGGGCTCCAGCAATCCTCCCACCTCAGCCTCCTGAGTAGCTGGGACCACAGGCATGTGCCACCAAGCCCAGCTAATTTTTGTATTTTTTTTGTAGAGATGGGGTTTCGCCATGTTGACCAGCCTGGTTTCAAACTCCTGGGCTCAAGCAGTCTGCCTGCTTCAGCCTCCCAAAGTGCTGGGATTACAGGCTGAAAGGAAAAGTTCTTTTGGTGGAGAGATTGACTATTGTTGTTTTGGTAAGAAATGGCTGAGAAAAAAAGAGTTCTATTTTGAACATGACAAGTTTGATCTATCTCTTAGATAGCCAAGTAGAGGTGTCAGGTAGATGGTTAAACAAGATTAGTCTGCAGTTTAGAGGTCAGAGTTGGCATTTCCTAGGTAGATGGGATTATGTAGGAAAAACTATAGATAGAAGAGGCAGAGCAGCAAAGAAGGAGAGCCAAGAAAATGCAGTGCCTCTAAAGGCAAGGGAGTGAGTCTTCAAGAAGAAAGTAAATGATTGTGATGGTTAATTCATGTGTCAACTTGGTTGGGCTCAAGGGTGCCTGGAGAGCTGGTGAAATATTATTTCTGGGTATGTCTGTGAGGGTATTTCAAGAAGGGGTTAGCAGTTGAATCAGAAGACTGGGTAGAGTTTATCCTCACCAATGAGGATAGCCATCATCCAATCCTTCAAGGGGTTGAAGATAACAAGAAGTCAGGGGAAAGATGAATTTTCTCTGTGCTTGAGCTGGGGCATCCATCTCCCCAAGCCCTTGGACATTGGTGCTCCTGTTTCTCCAGGCTTGAACCAGGACTTACACCATTGGTTCCCCTGGTTCTCAGCCTTCAGGTTTGGACTAGAACTATACTGCCAGCTTTCCTGGGCCTTCAGCCTACAGACAGCAGATTGTGGAACTTCTCAGCTTCCCTAATTGCATGAGCCAATCTGTCATAATAAACCTCTTCCTACATATCTACATACATCCTTTTGGTTCCGTTTCTCTGGAGAACGTTGACAAATACAGTGATCAGTTAGATCTACTGGTTCAACAAGGTCAAGGAAGAAGACCCAGCTCCACCCAGCCTAAAAGTCAGAATTACTGGCAAGAGCTATTTGGTAAAGCTGTAAGATGGATGCCAGACTGGAGTAGGGGGGTAAGAAAGCGGAGATGATAGATGCAGACAACTCTGCTGTGAAGAGCAGGGAGATGGGGTGGTAACCTGGTTAGTGCTGCTCCCCTTTTCTTTGACCTTCCTAGTGATTCTTATGCCAGCATCACAGTTTTGTTGTTTGTTCTTTTTTTTTTTTTTTTTTTTTTTGAAACAGAGTCTCGCTCTGTCACCAAGCTGGAGTGCAGTGGCACAATCTCAGCTGACTGCAACCTCTGCCTCCTGGGTTCAAGCGATTCTCATGCCTCAGCTCCCCAGATAGCCGGGATTATAGGCGCACGCCACCACACTCGGCTAATTTTTGTATTTTTAGTAGAGACGGGGTTACTCCATGTTGGCCAGGATGGTTTCGATCTCCTGACCTCGTGATCCACCTGCCTCGGCCTCCCAAAGTGCGGGATTACAGGTGTGAGCCACCTCGCTCGTCCTGTTTGTTCATTTATCATAGAATCATTGTAGCTTTTTAAGTATAGTTTAACATATATATAAATGAATGAATACATACCGTCCAAAGGAGCAAGTTTCTGCCATGCATCCCACTTGCTATTCTTTTTCTTTTTCTTTTTTGCTACTCTTCTTTTTCAAAAGGGTTTATTTTCCCCCATTATTCTCACAAATGAGTTTTGAAATAATTTTTTCAAATTTTAAAAATATATTGATATTTTACTTAAGATGATCTCACTCTGTCACCCAGGCTGGAGTGCAGAGTGCAATGATGCGTTCTTGGCTCACTACAACCTCCACCTCCCAGGTTCAAGTGATTCTCTTGCCTCAGCCTCCCAAGTAGCTGGGATTACAGGGATTACAGGCCACCATGCCCGGCTAAATTTTGTATATTGATTTATTTATTTATTTTTTGAGACAGAGTCTTACTCTCTCTCCCAGGCTGGAGTGCAGTGGTGCAATCTTGGCTCACTGCAGCCTCTGCCTCCCAGTTCCAGCAATTCTCCTGCCTCAGCCTCCCAAGTAGCTGGGATTACAGGCACATGCCACCACACCCAGCTAATTTTTGTATTTTTAGTAGAGAAGGGGTTTCACCATGTTGGCCAGGCTGGTCTCGAACTCCTGAGCTCAGGTAATCCGCCCACCCCAGCCCCCCAAAGTACTAGGATTACAGGCGTGAGCCACCTCACCTGGCCAATGCCTGGCTAATTTTTATATTTTTTGTAGAGACATGGTTTTGCCGTAGTGCAATTTGCCAGGCTTGGTGGCATGCACCTGTAGTTCCAGCTACTTTGGAGGCTTGCCTAGCCGATCATATTATTTTAACTTTTCCTTTATTCTTTTCCAATATTTTGTACTTATTTTTCCTCCCTTTCCTCCTTTTCTCCTCCTTAATCTTCTCCCCCTCCTCCTTATATTCTCTCTATCCTCCTCCTTGTTCTTCTGGTCTTATTGCATTGGATACAAATTGGAAAATAAAGTTATATGTTACTATTGATAGCAGAATCTCCATTCTTCTTTCTCTCTCTCTCTCTCTCTCTTTTTTTTTTTTTTTTTTTTTTTTTTTTTAGAACGAGTATCACACTGTCACCCAGGCTGAAGTGCAGTGGTGCAATCTCAGCTCACTGCAACCTCTGCCTCTTGAGTTGAGGCAATTCTCCTACCTCAGCCTCCCGCGTAGCTGGGACTACAGGCACACGCCACCACACCAGCTAATTTTTGTATTTTTAGTGGGGACAGGGTTTCACCATGTTGGCCAGGCTGGTCTTGAACTCCTGACCTCAAGTGATCTGCCCTGCTTGGCCTCGTAAAGTGCTGGAATTACAGGTGTGAACTGCTGCACCTGGCCCTTTGTAGTTATTTTAAGTGTACAATAAATTATTGTTGATTGTGGTCACCCTGTTGTTCTATCAAATACTAGATCTTATTCATTCTATCTAATAATACTTTTGTACCCTTAACCATCCCCACTTCTCCCCCACTACCATTTCCAGCCTCTGGTAAGCATCCTTTTACTCTGTTTTTCCATGAGTTAAATTGTTTTCATTTTTATCTCCCACAAATAAGTGAGAGCATGGGAAGTTTGGCTTTCTGTGCCTGTCTTATTTCTCTTAACATAAGAACCTCCAGTTCCATCTATGTTGTTGCAAATGACGGGATCTCATTCTTTCCTGTGTCTGTATAGCACTCCATTGTGCGTATGTACCACAGTTTCTTTTTGTTTTAAATTTTTTCTTAAATTTTTAAAATCAACTTTTATTTAAGTTCTGAGGTACATGTGCAGAATGTGCGGATTTTTTACATAGGTAAATGTATGCCATGGTGATTTGCTGCACACATCAACCCATCACCCAGGTATTAAGCCCAGCACCCATTAGCTGTTCCACCTGATCCTCTCCCTCCCCTCACTTCCCTGACAGGCCACACACAGTTTCTTTATCCATTCATCTGCTGATGGACACTTAGGCTGGTTCCTAATCTTCACTATTGTGAAAAATGCCACAATAAACATGGGAAAGCAGATATCTTTTTGATATACTGATTAGTTTTCTTTTGGGTATATACCCAGCAGTGGGATTGCTGGATCACATGGTAGTTGTATTTTTAGTTTAGTTTTTTTTTTTTTTTTTTTTTTTTTTTAAGACAGAGTGTCACTCTGTTGCCAGGCTGGAGTGCAGTGGCGAGATCTCCTCTCACTACAACCTCTGCCTCCTGGGTTCAAGTGATTCTTCTGCCTCAGCCTCCTGAGTAGCTGAGACTATAGGTATGCACCACCACGCCCAGATAAATTTTTTGTAATTTTAATAGAGATGGGATTTCACCATGTTGGCCAGGATGGTCTCCATCTCTTGATCTCGTGATCTGCCCACCTTGGCCTCCCAAAGTGCTGGGATTACAGGCATGAGCCACCACACCCAGCTATTTTTAGTTTTTTGAGAAACCTCAAACTGTTCTCCATAGTGGTTGTACCAATTTACATTCCATTCCTACCAACAGTGTACAAGAGTTCCCTTTGTTCCATATCCTCTCCAGCATTTGTTATTGCCTGTTTTTTGGATAAAAGCTGTTTTAACTGGGGTGAGATGATATCTCATTGTAGTTTTGCTTTGCATGTCTCTGGAGATCAGTGATGTTGAACAGCTATTTATATACCTGTTTGTCATTTGTATGTCTTCTTTTGAGAAATGTCTATTCAGAGTTTTGCTCATTTTTATTTTTTAATTTTAATTTAATTTTTATTTTTTTTGAGACAGAGTCTCGATCTGTCACCCAAGCTGGAGTGCAGTGGCACGATCTTGGCTCACTGCAACCTCCACCTCCTGGGTTTAAGCAATTCTCCTGTCTCAGCCTCCTGGGTAGCTGGGACTACAGGTGCACGGCACCACGCCCGGCTAATATTTGTATTTTAGTACAGACAGGGTTTCACCATATTGGTCAGGCTGGTCTCGAACTCCTGACCTCAGGTGATCCACCCTTCTCAGCCTCCCAAAGTGCTGGGATTACAGGTGTGAGCCATTGGGCCAGCCTAATTTTTAAATTGGATTATTTGATGTTTTCCTATAGAGTTGTTCAAGCTCTTTATATGTTCTGATTATTAATCTCTTCTCAGATGAATAATTTGCAAATATTTTCTCTCATCCTTTGGGCTGCCTCTTCGCTTTGTTTTGTTTCTGTGCAGAAGCTTTTTAAGCTTGTTGTGATCCCATTTGTCCGTTTTTTTCTGTTGTTGTCTGTGCTTGTCAGGTATTACTCAAGAAATCTTTGTCCAGTTCAATGTCCTGGAATTTCCTCAATGTTATCTTTTAGTAGTTTCTTAGTTTCAGGTCTTAGATTTAAGCCTTTTTTTTTTGAGACTAAGTCTCACTCTGTCGTCCAGGCTGGGATGCAGCGGCACCATCTTGGCTCGCTGCAACCTCCACCTCCTGGATTCAAGTGATTCTGCCGGCCTCAGCCTCTTGAGTAGCCGGGACTACAGGCGCATGCCACCACGCCTGGATAGTTTTTGTATTTTTTATAGTGATGGGGTTTCACCACATTGGTCAGGCTGGTCTCAAACTCCTGACCTCAAGTGATTCGCCCGCATTGGCCTCCCAAAGTGCTAGGA
>CAUYLG010068806.1:0-23398 GCA_963573385.1 Cacajao melanocephalus | reverse complement strand
GGTCATGGAGGGCATTGTGTTAGTTCCTAACACAAACATGTTTTATGACTTTGTCTTCACTTACTGAGGAAACCTATGACTTTACTTGTGATAAATGTATTTACTGCCTCCTGTAAATTGAGAGATTAAAGGAGGTAGAGGGAGAAGTTAATTAAAAGAGAACTAGAGGAAGAAGTTAATTAAAAGATAACTAGAGGGATGTGTATTCTTGTGGATCAATGTGATTAACAGGTACCGGGTGGTCTTGAGAAACTATGTCATTGTTTAACTTCCCAAAATAATTAGCGCCTTTGGAAATTACCAATTGTCTACCTGTCATCTGTATTAATAATCGTATGTGATTTATTGATTTGTTTTTCTCTTAAGAAAATGTATATAACCAGAACCTTGTGCACAATAAAGATGCTGCTTAGGCACAGCCTATTCAGCCCTCCAGACCCTATCTGTCTATCTTCTTTATTTCCCGCGCACTTCTCTCCTTCCAGATTGGGACCCTCTTGCAGACCAAGAGTCCCCGGCAGACGTGCCGACCCCGCCATATTTCATCACGGAATTTCTGTCAGGAGCAAATGAGGTCATATATTCCCAGTTCCCGGTGTTTAGCAAACACTAGTTTCCTTCCTATTTTCCTCCAGTACTCAGTGTTTCCAGCATCTGACTTGGGCAGGTCAAGGGGCTGTCTTGATCTTGTGTTCTTCTCTTTGCTCCTGAAGCCCTTTTATACTCATAGTCCATCCTAGCTCAAGTCTATACCCTAAACAAAAATGTGAGTAAGTCCTCTCTACAATTAAAGCACTCCTCCTGCAAACTTCTCTGTGGCATTCACACATTGTGTAGCAAGGGGAGAACAAATTTTATACTTAGGAAGAGTCCTGCTTCACAAACTAATGCACCTGTGTCCATCACAATTTCCTTCCTGGTCTTAGTGTTCCTTGCCAGGAAGGCAAATCAGATGGCCAGAGTAGTCACAATTTCTCCAGCCTACAGCAGATTCTGAGCAGCCCAACTGCTCTCTCTTGCTTTCACTTCTTTTGCGAATCAGAGTGCTCAGGCAGGAGCGATGAGCTGGTGTTTCACCTGGTCAGCACCAGGGGAGTGCCACCAGATATCATTTCAAAATCGTTTTTTTCCCTCAATATTCCATTCAGGCCTCCTGTTCATGTGATTACTGCATTTTCCTTTCAAATTGCACCCTAACTCCCATCCCATGTTTCTTTCCACTGTTACAATGTTCAGATTATAGTAATGTCTTTCAATGTGTTTAATCTTAAGTAAATCAACATAGCTGTACTATTTTCCATCCATCTAATCTTAAATGAAGTGAACCTTGTTTTCATTTGGGATGAGAGAGGGGTTGGGTAAGACCGCTTAGAAAACAACAATGACTATATCACATTAGTCTGTATTATTATCTTATTATCTTCAGCCCCACGTATGTTTTTACATTGACCTTTACAGGAATCATTTTAGACCCAATTCCTGGTGATCTCACGTTGAAATCCATAGATTGACCCACTTCACCAAAACTGAAAGAAAAAAAAAACAGTAGATAACTAAATCTTTGACTTTTTCCTAGTATTATTAAAATAACCACACTTCATGGGAAAAAATACTTCTGCTCTTCTTTTAATGCAAAGTAATTACAGATCTTGAATTTAGATCTAGGTCATCCTGACTCTGATAATATATCTAATCCAAGTGTACACAGTTCTTCCCTTTGGGTCCTTGTTAGGAAATACGACATATACAGCTAAGGTTAATAATTGTTGTCAGAAAAGCAGCTCTTAATGAGAAAGTTAGGAGTTTCAGAAGACTCCTGGTATGCTACTTCTTGTTCTTATGATATTTGAAAAAGATACATAAAGCCTGAAAATAACTGACTAAAACTCAAAACAAAAATAGTCTCTTGGAAATAGTCATTTTCTGGCTGAATTGAATGGCCTTGCTCCTGCAGCACGTGTTGTCTGCCTTTTGTGAAATCTCTGGCCGCATGGTAAGGTGCTTGGCACCAGGCTCCCGGCCTTGTGACCAGGTGGTGGCAGTAGCGGAGGGGTGAAGGTTGGGCCATTCACTATGTCAGATTTTCTCTCCCAGCTACTCTCTCAACAGGCGGTTCCCACTAGTAAGACTTTGCTTTCAGCAAAATTGCTGAAAAAGACTTGAATCCCTACATGCATTCATGTATTTATCGACTTCATTCCAAGAAAATGGGCCATATTTTTGTTGGTGTTTGCATGAATGATTCTTGGCTCATTCCAGGTTGCACACAGGTTCAGAAAGTGAACCTCACTATTGTAAGTGACCTCACTATTAATGACCTTGCTTAGCAACTACTGAATAATGAAATTGGTGTTCAGGAGGAAAAAGGGGACTGGACCGGGTGAAATGCTGAGTAATGGAGGGTGCATAAAAGAAGAACATTTAACACCATGCATAGACACTCCCCTTGTTTATAATCTGGGGAGCGGCTTGCCCTGCCTATTGACATCACTCTGAGGACAGACATTCTGTGGGGAATCTACCTACTTTAGACCAAGCAATTTTCTCACCTTACAGATGTACACTCACACACACACACACACACACACACACACACAGAGAGAGAGAGAGAGAGAGAGAGAGAGAGAGAGAGAGACCTCCCCATCCCTTGGTGCCTTGATTCATCACTGGTTATCTCTCCCCAAAGCACCAACCTACAAGCCCCTGCTCCTGAAAGTACTTCCCAGTGTGGTTATGGCCTCCTTATTTTAACTGATCATTCAGAATTCATTATCATTCACCATCTGCCTGTATTTCACTCAATGAAATTCACACGGCAGATTGCAAAATTCTACTCTCTTTCTAAGAAGAAAATTGGGTATCAAAAAGACGCATTAGGTAACAGTGCCTTCTAGCCTAGAGGGTTCACTCAAATGGTTAACCATAACTCATTCATTCATTCATCTATCAACTCATTGTTGTCTACTATTTGTCAGGACTTGTTCCAGCCATGGAAATACAATAGTGAACCAAGTAGTTATAGGCCATGCTCTCGTGAAGATTATAGTTTCCTAGGGGGATACTTTAAAACAGATAAACAGAGAAAAGAAACAAGGGGATTTCAGATGTTATCATGATTATCACTATGCATGAAATCAAACAAATCAACGTACTAAGAAGGGAGTGGGGATTACTCTAGATTGGATGGTCAGGGAAAGATTATCCACAGTATTGACAGTTGGGCTGAGATTGAATGTAAGAAGGGTCTAGCCATACACAGGGTATGTTCTCTGTAAAGCAAGCAGACATGGGAAGGAGACAGATGTTCCTTTAGCAAAATAATGTCATGTTTTTTCTCTCTCGAGAAGTAGGGCCAAAATCATGTGAGTAGAAAGAACACTCTTGCTTTGTGTGAGAGCCGACTGTGATGTATTTATAACAGTTAGTATGTACCGAGGCATGGTGAGTTAGCCCTTAAGCAATGGAGGAGGATTCGAGCCACATCCTTTGCTGGTGCAGACTAGAGAGGAACTGGATCACTCATATCTTCCCCCCAGTCACTGAGCTAGAATTTACTATTCCCCTGTAGAAGCCAGAAGCAACTTGGGCAGCAGGAAATCTCCCTTAATATCTGGCTAAAGTTAGAAGCACCAGAATTTGACAGACACAAGAAGGGTCGGAGGGCCAGGATGACTTGCTTATGTGGGAAGGGGTGGACTGGCTCAAAGGACAACAACAGGGAAGTGAGGAGAAGGTCTCAAAAAAGTCTCAAAAAAAAGACTGCGTGGTCAAGGCCGCCCAATAGCAGGACTGCTTAAACCCCATCAGAGCCAGTGAGCCTGCTATGTAGATAAGATTGGGGAGCGTGGGAGAGGGAATTTACTTTTTGGAACACTAAGTGGGCTGGAGCTTGAGGTGGGATTTAGGGACACAGCCCTCTGCCTGACCCCCAGCCAGTGGAAAGAACTACACACCAGAGAGGAGCCTTGCGGGAAGCAGTAAGTTCCTTGACCCTACGGGAAGGGACAGGAAGGAGGGGATGTACCTTACAGGGGTCCTTGCTCCCTGCTGCTCTAGCAGCTCTGGCTGGGGCCCTGGTTTCCTATAGTGAGACTGTCAGTCAGGGTTCAATGTAGGAGAAAGGAAACTGAAAGGTACTCAGAAACCTGAGTGTGCCTGACGTGGCAAACCCAAATGTTGTTGAGAGCATGATCTCTGGGTCAGCTTCCTTTGATGGACATGGTTGCACTGCCTTTAATGGGCTGTTAGTCTTTTACCATAAAGCACTTTTTGAGCCTTGGTTTCCTCAGCTGTTCTTGGGATGATGACAGCTCCTGCCCCTCAGAGTTCTTGTGATGATTAAATAAGATGGGGCAGTGTGAGGTACCTGACCCAGAGATGGAGCTCAGTAGACACCAATTACTGTTGCCTGAGGAAGAGAGAATTCTTACCATTTCAAAAACATAGATTTGATTTTGCATCACAGTGCTGGAGATATTAACAGAGCTCCTGAAAATTGATTGACAGATGAAATACAGGACATCCAATTAAACTTGAATTTCATAAAAACAATGAATACTTTAAAAATATAAGTATGTCCCAAATATTGCATAGGATATACTTATGTTAAAAAAACATATTTATTATTTATCTGCAATTCAAATTTAACTAGGCATCTTGTGGTTTTTAGTTGCTAAATTGACCTGAGACACAATTAATTTTACACAGGCTCTGCAGCAGCTGTCCCCCAGCTGGATTCATTAACGTCATTCCTCTGTGCCCAAGTGGGACTTAAGCTAGTGCTGCCCAGCTTGTAAGGCAATCAGTGTCCCCAGAACCAAAGAGTTGGCCCTTTGTATAGGCTCTTCCTTGAGACACATCTTCCTTCCCCTAGAACCTTCCTCCTTACCACCATCGCGAACCTTGTCAGTGGGTAACCCTCACCTAATCCTGCTGCTATAAACACATATTTTCCAAGTGTATTCCTTCCCGATCCTCCTGTCCCTCCCTCTCTCCCTCCCTCCCTTTTTTCCTTCCTTCCTTCCTTCTTTCCTTTCCTCCCTCCCTCCCTTCCTTCCTCCTTCCTTCCTTCTTTCCTTTATTCTCACTATTTCACAAGTGGTTTCTTTGCTGTCTTCTGAAGTCACCAGTTACCTAGTGCTTTTATCTCTGCATCTGAAAAGCACATCTCATACTCTCTCCACATTTCATCCCCGCTCCCTAAAGCATGCCTTGCAGTCAGAATACACAGAACCTATCTATCTGTAGAAATTGCACGGCTCTTCGACGCAGCAATGCCCAACACAGCTCAATGTGCTGTGGTTTCCAGGTGAAGTTACTACCCTTTGTGGAGTGCTGACTAAAGGGCCTGGAAGTGTTAAGCAATGTTCACACTTTATCTCATTGAAACTTCCCCTCAGATGGGATAATTCATAAGGAATAGAAGTTTATTTGGCTCACAGTTCTGGAGGCTTGAAAGTCCAAGAGCGTGGGGCTGACATCCAGCGAGGGTCATTCCATCGTGGAAAGTGAGAGGGAGCTGACGCAAAAGCAAGAGGAAATCAGGCACACTCATGCTTCTTTATTTGAGACAGAATCTCTCTCTGTAGCCCAGGCTGGAATGCAGTGGTGGAATCTTGGCTCACTACAACCTCCAATTCCCTGGTTCGAGTGATTCTTCTGCCTGGGCCTCTTGAGTAGCTGGGATTACAGGCATGTGCCACCACGCCCAGCTAGCGTTTGTATTTTTAGTAGAGATAGGGTTTCATCATGTTGGCCAGGATGGTCTTAATCTCCTGATCTCGTGATCCACCCGTCTCGGCCTCCCAAAGTGTTGGGCTTACAGGCGTGAGCGACCTCTCCAGGCCACACACAGGCTTTTATGAGGATCCCAGTCCCATGATAACTAACCCATTCTCATTCATGAGAGCAGAGCCCTCGTGACCTAATAAACTCTGTAAAGCCTCATCTCCCAAAGCTATTGCATTGCCAAGATTTCAACATGAGTTTTGGAAGGAGCGTTCAAAGCATAGCAATCCTCTTACTAGTCCCTCCTTTGCAGGTAGGAAAAATAAGCCCCAGATAAGTAAGAAAATTGCCTAAGAATTGTCACAACTGTAAGAGCTAGAGGTAGAGTTCAAACAGGGATTCAGACCGTAAAAATCACGCTCTAACCTCTGGGTTATTCCAGTCCGGCCCTATCAGGACAGTGGAGGAGCCCTTTCTTGTACTCTTACATTTTTGCACTCCAGTATTTCATCAAGATCTGTGTTAAGTTTCATTTCTATTACTTTTGTTTACATTCTCTCTCCTAAATTGCTTTAATCTCTAAATCCCTGTTATTACTTTTCTTCCTCTTACAATTCTGGCTTTTCTAAATATGCCTAATATCAAGTCATGATTAAGGTCCTAACCCTGGCTCACATGCCCAAATCCTGAAAGCATCAAAGCAAAGCTGCCCAAGGCAGAAGCACAAAAAAATGGAAATGTAATACCAGCATTTCAGCGATATGTTTGGAGCCCCCACAAAGAGTCAAATGCTGCGCAGTGCATACAAAGATATCCTCCTGTTCTCTAGATGGGGTCTGTTGATGCCGCTTCTTTTGAAAAAGGATGTTGTGCTCTCACTGTGAATGTATCCAGAGATCACTGCTGTTGCAGATGGCTCCTGCCTAGTAGCATTCTGTGGGCATTTTAAGCCCAGAGGGAAAGTAGATTTTTCTCCACAATACTTTAGGTATTTTCAGTGACAGCTTTAAGAGTGTTCTTAGGAAAAGGTCACTGGTTATCATGTCTTTTGTCGGCAAGTATGTGGGAAAGAATAGGCCTTGAAGTTCCTTTCAAAGGTCGCTCAACTCTGGAGCTGGCTAATGTCCCTACAGCTATTGGCCTTGGGCCGAGGACTTCCAGAGCACTGGGAGGCCGTCTGCAATGCCGTTGGTAAAGGAATGGGCCCCAGCTGTTGTGGGACGCCATGGGAGAGACTGAGGAGAAGCCAATCTCAAGAGCAAGATGATCTGCCTTCCCTTGGATCATAGCACCCAAGGATGCTTGTTAACCACCTCGAACCTGCTCAACCTTCTCTGTATTGTATGGGCATAATTGTAGTTGGATACTTATGAGAAACGAGTCACCATATTCATTCCTTCTTCCTGACTTCCAGCAATTCACTTTATTTTATAAATCCTATTTGACTGCGTACTATAGACAAGCAGTGTACTAGGAACATGGGATATGCATGATGAATGCAGTACTGTGATTTCAGCTCACTGTGGGAAACAAACAAAAACAAGTAGTTCATTGTAATTAGAAGCATATTTACTATGAAGTTAATGAAACATAAGCTGTGAGGTCTCTCACTTGCCTTCCAAGGGCCTGAGGGGATGAGCATATGGAATGAGGCTGGGGAGCTGGCTAGAAATTCATCCATAAGCTCGCATGTTTTTGTAAAGTTTAGGAAATGCAATATATTTTTTTCTTTTTTTCTAAGAAGAACCATAGTTTACAAAGCAATATATATTTGCATTCTGTTTCTTAAAGGAAGTTCCGGTAAATATATAACCTTCATTCTGCTTACAATGCAAGGAGCCATGCGTAGATTACCACCTATCAACAGGAGCAAAAACTTCATTCTGGCCTTTTGTGGAAAAGTAAATGTGAGACATGTCTGCACTTGTTGTAAACAAACCTGTTCTCATTTGCCTATTTTCTTTCGCAATTGCTCCAGGTTTTCTTATATGCAAATAAAAGTTGATAATACTCAGCCTGGGGTGGCAGAGGAACCTCTCCATCATTCAAAAGTAGAATTCAAAAGTAACCGTGAGAGCAACTCATTGTTCACTGAAAATCTGCCGGTTTAGCTTCCCTGCCTTCCTTGCCACAGAGAGAAAGAAGGGAGGGAATAAAGAATGATTGGCAAAGCAGCATTAATATTATTCTGAGGCCAGGTGAAGTGGGATGTGGGTGAGATCTTGAGATGGAAATTCAGCTGCAAGAAAATGAAAAAGAAGCCACAATCTCAGGACCCACTGAGGAGGCAGGGCTGGCTACAGGGTAATGGCTGGAGGGAAATGATGGGAGATTACAGTGAAACCACCAGGCTTACTGTGGCAAGGATGGAGACGTTATCATCAGCTCTACAGCAGAGAGGCCAGCTGTGATCTGGACATTTTAGGTTGGAGATTTTAAGCCTAACTTCATTACAAAAAACACCGTCATCTCTACAAGAGAAAAACATGACAATAGGCAATAAGCAGTGTTAAGGGCTGAATTGTGACCCCCAAAATTCATATGTTGAAGTCCTAACTCTCAGGACCTCAGAATGGGACTGCATCTGGACATAGGGTCTTTATACAGGTCATGTAATTAAAATGAAGTCATTAGGACACACCCCAATCCAGGATCTGGTGTTCTCATTAGAAGAGGAAATTAGGACATTGACACACACATGGAAGACCATGTGAAGGCACAGATAGACAATGGCCATCTGAAAGTCAGGGGAAAAGTCAGAGGAAAGAAAACATGACTGGCACCCTGCTCTTGGACTTCCCTGCCTCCAGAACTGGGAGAAAATACATACCTGTTTTTTAGGCCACCCAGTCCGTGTTTGTGATGGTGGTCCTAGCAAACGAATACCAGCAGTTACTGACTTCAGCATTTAGTCTGTCCATCCAGTGGCAATGGTGCTCCAACTCAGGAGTAGCCCCCCAGAAAAGAAATCCTGGATGATCCTGGACAAATGAGGCACTGGCCATTTTTCCTGGTACTTCCACTCTGTGTGTGCATCGGACTTGACAGTTTTGCCTTAATATGGCAAAATCCCACAATTTACCAACATGAATTTTGTGAGTCTGAAACCAGTCAGAGGAAAAACTTCATCCCAACCATGTATGTTTTCTAGTTATAAAAACAGTAATTTGATGACAAACAGTAGAAAAGACTTGATTGATGAGTAAACTGACAGATGATTAGATATGTACTACATAGAGATAGAAATACATGTTCCCATTTTGTTAATAAAATAATTTATTATAGAAAGTTTAGAAAACAGAAAAAATAGGAGGAAGCAAAGCAAATCATGCACAGTTCCCCTAGCCACATACAACTATCATTCTCAGTCTCGTGGGGAGTGAGAGGAGCAGGATAGGAAAAAAAAAATCCCTTAACAATCCTAATATCAAAAGAAAGAAACTTGAGCATTTTGTTGTAATTCCTCACGGCTTTTTTCCCTTTTGCTTCTTATGCGAGGTTGTGATCACACAAAATATACTGATCTGGAAACAGAATTAATGTTCTGAAAAGCCATGAAGTGAAAGAATCACGCATTTATATTGCCTTTCCTACATAAACTGTATTTTAAGAGAAATAGCTGATGAAGAAAAGTTCTTTTTTTTTTTGAGACGGAGTCTTTCTCTGCCACCCAGACTAGAGTGCAGTGGTGCCATCTTGGCTCACTGCAAACTCCACCTCCCAGGTTCAAGTGATTCTCAGCCTCCTGAGTAGCTGGGATTACAGGCAAGTGCCACCATGCCTGGCTAATTTTTGTGTTTTTAGTAGAGACAGGATTTCACTATGTTGGCCAGACTAGTCTTGAACTCTTGACTTCAAGTGATCTGCCTGCCTTGGCCTCTCGAAGTGCTAGAATTACAGGCTTGAGCCACCACACCCAGTCAGGAAAGTTCTTTTTTATAAAAGTAGAGAAGGTTGGTCCCTGTGGGGTAGCAGCTTTGGCTGGGCATGGAAGTGCCACCCACTGGTCTTTCTTGTTCCCCGACCTGCAGGTGGGATGGCCCACAAACAGATGGACTACTCAGACAAGAACTTCAAGGAGCACTCTGAGAACTGGCACACCACACTACGCAAACAAACTTGGTTAAAGTTTGTAAGTTGCATTAAAAAGGAAAAAGTAGAAATGCAAGCCATCGACTGTATACTGAAAAAAATTATTTGTAAAACATGTTTGATAAAAGAGTAGCATCTAAAATATATAAAGAGCTCTTACAACACAATAATAAGACAATTTAAAATGGGCAAAATTTTGAACAGATGCTTCACTAAAGAAGATATATATATCATATATCCATAGCAAATAAATACATAAAAATGCTCAACATCATTACTCATTAGGGAAATAAAATTTAAAATCACAACGAGATACCTGTACACATCCATGAGAACTACTAAAATTTATTTTTGTTGTTTAATTTTGTTTTTTTGAGATAGAGTCTCACTCTGTCACCCAGGCTGGAATGCAGTGGCCTGATCTCTGCTCACTGTAACCTCTGCCTCCCAGGCTCAAGAGATTCTCCTCAATCTCCTGAGTAGCAGGGATTACAGGCATGTACCACCACACCTGGCTAATTTTTTTTTTGTTGTTGTTGTTGTTATATTTTTAGAAGGGATGCAGTTTCACCATGTTGGCCAGGCTGGTCTTGAACTCCTGACCTCAAGTGATCCTCCCACCTTGGCCTCCCATAGTGTTGGGATTACAGGTGTGAGCCATCATACCTGGCCAGAATGACTAAAACTTAAAAGACAAAAAATTATGAATGCTAGCAAGGATGGGAAGCAACAAGAACTCTCATACATTGCTGTTCAGAATGCAAAATAGTACAGCCACTTTATGAAGTAAATTGTCATTTTCTTATACAGTAAAACATATGTTTACCAAATGACCCAGCAGTTCCTCTCCTAGGTATTTACCCAAGAGAAATGAAAACACGTGTCACAGAGAGATTTGTATGCAAATGATTGTAGCACTTTATTCCTAAGAGTTCAAACTGACAATAACCTAAGTGTCAATCATTGAATGAATAAAAATAGATTATAATATAGCCATACAACAAAATACTACTCAGCAATAAAAATGAATAAAACTGCTGATACATACAACATGGGTGAATGTCAAAAGCATGATGCTAAGTGAAAGAAGCCAGACACAAAAGGCTACACCTATGATGATGTGTATATGAAATTCTACAAGAGGAAAACCATAGTGACATAAAGTAGATCAATGGTTATTCAGGGCCAAAAATGAGGAGAAGGGGATTGTTGAGTGCAAAGAGATACGAAGAGAATTATTTTGAATGCTAGCATCAGCCTATAACTGGGTTGTGGTGCTGTACATTTGTGATGATACTACATATACTATGGTGCTTATATACCTATGTGATGTTATATACTGCATATATTTGCCAAAACTCATTGAATGGTACACTTTAAAAGGGCGAAATTTATTTCATGTATATTACACTTTAGTAAAGCTGATCTGACAAGTTGCTCTAAGAGGTCATAACAAATGAAAGGAAAATGGGGATAGCAGAGGTGAAAATATGTAACTGCTTTCACTATTCATATTTAGTAGTGGTAAAGTTCCTGCTGCTATTCTAAAATGGTTTGGTGTGTAAGGTGGGGTGAAACCAGTGAAGAACTGTGGGTTATTCTTATCCTAACTTCCTTCGTTTCCTTGAGAACCTACACAGGATTATCAGTACAGAAGATACAGATGCAACAGAGAAGAAGTTAAGTAAAACCTCAAGTCTTAAAGTGATACAGATATATCAGTATGAACAGATAAAGTACTTTGTTAATTAAAATGCTATGGAAACAATAACCCACTATGGAAGAGTACCCTAGCACCCAATCTCTCATCTTGAAATTCCATTTCCCATGAATAGAAGGCAGGATTTCTTGGAGAAAAGTTGTTAGTAGTCCTGGAGTGGGAAAGGGATGAGATAAACCTGAAGTATTCTGTCTAACCTGACAGCGAAGAAGCTATCAAAGACTTCTGGGATTATGTCAACTCTACTCAGGAATCAATTTAAAGAGGCTCCCATCGGCCAAGGAAGGGAGAAGTGGGCTTCAAAAGGATAAGAATTACATTGTATTAAAAGCCCACAGATATATTTAAATGCATGTGTTTATCACGATGTTTAAATTTTTTAAAAAAATGTTCACCTGAAGATGACACGGATCCGATTCATGGCATTGAAAAATAGTAAATAAAAAGGAAAAATAAGCATTTATCTTGCCTTTCCTATATGAACTCATTTGGCAACCAAAAAGCAGATGAGAAAAGTCTCTTTGCAAAATTGTCCCAGCTAATAAATGAAAACAAAATGGTAGGGCTAGAATATCACCATTCATCTACTCAAAAATTCATTGGATTGAGGTATTTGTCATCAACAGCTGCTAACATTAAAATAAACAGGACAAAAATGAAACATTATCTGTCTCCTGATGAAAGAACACACCCCCATTCTTTATAGTTTTGCCAGAGGGTTCAAACTCAAGTCTGCTCAAATCTCTGAAACCAACTGTGAAGTGTTAGGAAATACAGAGGAAGGAAGAACAGGCTAAGCTGCACCATGGACATGCAGTCAGCAAAGCTAGACCCCAGAAAACTGGGAAACTGCTCAACAGCCCAGGTTCTTTCACAGATACATTACAAGGAAAAGAAAGTAATGGAAAGAGAAGCCTGGAGATTAAAAAAGGTATAGCGACATTTCAAGTTTAAAAATAACTGGGAAGACTAAACTCTGCTGTCTTGGTTAATGAAATTGGAAGAAACACAGGGAAGTAATTACTACAAAAATCAGGATAGTGATTATGATTAGAGCATATTATAGGCTGCTGAACCATTTTGCCCCAAATTCATATGATAAACTTCTCACCCCTAGTAGCTCAGGATGTATTTGGAGATAGGGTTTTTAAAGAGGCAGTTAAGTTTAAATGAGGTAGTACTGACCACCTCATAGGATATGGGATGACCACATCAGGGCACAGCCAGAAGATAGTCATCTACAAATCAAGAAGAAAGACTTCAGGAGAAACCAAACCTTCTGACTTCTTATCAGGGACTTGTAGCCTCCAGAACTGTGAAAAATACATTTCTGTTGTTTAAGCCTCCCAGTCTTCAGTATTTTATTACGGCAGCCCTAGTGAATTAACTCAGAGGGAGATGGGAGTTCTGATTGGATGGGGCACAGATAGGGCACATTGAGGTGGCCAACAACGTTTAGTTTCTTGTTGTAGGTGGTGGTTACACGGGTGTTTTCCTTATTATAATTCCTAACCTGTACATTACTTTGAGTGGTTTTCTGTGTCTGTGTTTTATTTTATAATAAAAGGGCTGAAAACAAGAGAAGAAACAACCGTTAGTTGGAAACAAAGATTATCCAGGCCACAGAGGTGGGTGGCTTGGATTAGGGTGGTGGTAGAGGGTTTGCAGACAAATGGGTAGATTCCCGACATGTTTTCTAGATAAGAGGATATGAAAGAGGAAGGAGATAAAGTAGCTGCCATTAGGGATGGGAGCAGGGGAGTGGGTGGGGGTTTAGAGGAAACCACGTTGGTGGTAAGTTGAAATCTGTTAAAGCCAGGTGATGTGGATATGAGAGCTTACTATACTATTCTCCTTTTATATGTGCCGAAAATTTTTCATGTCAAAAAAATAAAATGAGGAAAACTGACAGCAAGAGACTGAAATAAAGTTGCTCTATCATTATTTTCCGTGAGTTGTGCCTATTTACTATTTCTGTTGTCACTTGTAATCGTGGCCCATTTTTTCCCATGTGCTTTTCTGCTCTTGTTTCGTTGAGTTCCTTTGCATCCTGTTGAGGATGCTCAGTGAGTCTCTAAAATGTTCTTCTGATTCCAGTAGTAAATCATTTTCAAAGATCCTCTGAGTCTTCAGGATGACATTACATTTTTCTTCTTTGATAATATACTTTGCCTAGGCTTTATGTGGCTTTCTTTTCCCCTCTAAGGTTTCATTGTCAAATAAGGGGACACCTATCCCGACCTGTGCTTTCCAATAGAATGGGTTGGGAAGATGGTCATTGGCTCCATTCCCTGTCCATCTGGATACTGAACCTTCTCAGAGCTACAGCTCAATGGCATTTATATAAATGATTTCTAGGCCAATAGCTGGTGTCTGTTATTTTGGCAGACCCCAGAGAAGAAACTCTCTCTTTTTCATGCCAAGGTGGTTGCATACATTTGTGAAATTGAGCCATGGGAAGAGGAATGAAGCTGGGGGCAGCTTTCAGCCAGTTTGTTAGGGGCTGCCCCATTTCAGCTGTAAGGTTCTTAGGCTAGTACTACATGTGGCTCATAAAATGTATTCAAGGTTAGCTAGCCCAGAGGATACCACACCTCCACCATGCCCCATCCATGCACCACTCATCCATCATCAGACACTTTAAAACTTGCTTGTAGGTATTCTATTTCCTGAGTTCTGCTTTACCAGGATCCTGGAGCCATCAGCATCTCCCCAGTCTGTTAGAAATAGTTAGGCTAGTCTTACGATTTTGACAACAGTCTAATAAAAACTCCAGTTCCACTGTAATGAGATACCACTTTATGTCTATGAGGATGGCAGTAATAATACTAATTTTTTTAAAAAAAACCCAAAGTTATCATTGTTGGTGAGCAGGTACAACTGGAACCCTCGAGCCTTGCTGGTGAAAATGCTGCTGTGGTACAGCTATGGCAGAAAACCATTTGGTGATTGTTCAAAATTGAAACACAGAATTACCATATGCCTCAGCAATTCCGCTCCTGGTTATATAGACAAAAAAAAAAAACTGAAATTGGGGACTTGGACATACATTCCTATACCAGTGTTCATAGCAGCATCATTCACAACAGTCAAAAAGCGGAAACAATCCAAATGTCCTTCAACAGATGAATCAACAATAAAATATGGTATACACATACCATGAAATACTATTCAGCCATCAGAGAAATGAAATTTTGAAATATGCTGCAATACGAGTAGACCATTATGCTTAATGAAATAAGCCAGATACAGGACAATACTGCATGATGCCACTTGTATGAGGCACCTGGAATAAGCAAATTCATAGAGACAGAAAGCAGAATAGAGGTTACTAGGGGCTGGTGTTGGGGGAGATAAGGAATTATTGTTTAATGAATAGAGTTTATGTGGGTGATGATAAAAGAGTTTTGCATATAGATAGTGGCAATAGTTATACAAAATTGCGGATGTATATAATACCACTAGATTAGATACTTAAAACTGGTTAAAATGATAAAATATTGTATATATTTTTCCACGAGAAAAAGGTATCCCTTTAAAACAAAAACAAACTCCAGTCTGTCACCTGTAAAATTTGATGATGCCAATGACAATCATAAAAGTCTTTATTAGCAAGGTAGACATCTTATCTTTAACATTACTGCAATGAGGACTGCTGCATGTAGTGAAACTGTTGTGCAGTATGTGACCTACACAACCTTACGTAACGCCTCCATCTCCTTCCTATCTAAAAGTGGTGAAAAAACATGGCTTCGTGTAATGTGACTTTTTAAATATTTTGGATCAATTTGTTGGCAATGGCATAGGCTTTCCTAAACTCGAATAAAACATATGAAGAAGGTGGAAAAGTTGCTATCTTAAAAGTACAAAAATTAGAATCGGCTTTGATCTATTGTGAGAATCTAACAAAATCCTCACTATCTACAAGGTCAATGAAACTGGGTTGAAAATCTCAATCACACGACCACCCCTTGAAGCAGAGAAAGGCCCATTGTGGAACAGGGTCTGCATCTTGCCCAACCACAGGGGGCAGCAATCATATCCTAGTTTAGGTGACCAGTAGGCTGGACCATCCGCTAAACACCAACCATATTGGGGGAAACTGTGCAAACAATTCCTACTCCACCTTTAGTTCCCCTCTATCCCCAATCTATCCCCAATTCAAAAACAGAAGCCATAGTCTCTGCAGAAAATGTGGTAGTTATCTCCCTTAACCTTGGATACCGCTTTTTAAGGCAGCCAGACTAACATTTTCTTCCCTAGTCTAGACACCGCCCCCTTCTTCAGCAATGACAGTTTTCTAAAAGTAAATGAGCAGAGATCAGGGCCTGGAAGAGAAAGTGGAGGAAATAGACTGTGACAATTTGTATCCTTGGACACATAAATTAAGGTAGGATAGGCACAGTGGCTCATGCCTGTAAATCCCAGCACTTTGGGAGGCTCAGGTGGGAGGATCTCTTGAGGCCAGGCGTTCGAGACCAGCCTGGGCAATATAGTGAGACCCTGTCTCTATTACAAAAAAGAAGAAGAAGAAGATGGGGGCGGGGGGCGGAGCGGGAGTGGGAGAGGGAGCGGGAGGCGGAGGGGAGGAGGAAAAGAACAGTAAAATTCTGTATGGGAAGGAGAGAAAGGTGCCCTGAAACATACTAGGGATTATACTTTTTCACCTACTTCCTCTCTTCAGTCACTCAGAAAAGTTAGACAGTAAGAGGAAGAGAAAATCTCCTATTTCGTTGTAGGTCAGGAGATGAGAACAGAGGTGATGTCGAAAATACGTAACCACTGGAATGGCATGGGCATGGATCACGCAGAAGAGATGCTAGCCATAAGCTGGTGTCTTTACCAGCGAGCACTGCCCCAGTGTGTTTTGGATGAGAGCTTTTTAGATACCGAGAACAGACCCAGGAGCTATGGTCTGGTCGATAGACCTTCTTCCTAGTTATCTGAGTGCCTGTATTTCAGCCTTGCTCCAGCTAACACCTGAGCCTCTGGCTGTTCCCAATGATCTTTTTCCTCAGTGAGTACAGAGAAGGCTTGTCATCACCACACAATCCACTCTCCCTTTCTTCTGTAATACAGGAGTAACAGGAGTCGAAAATCTAGTCACCCAGCCCAGGATGCCATTTCCTATCCTCTCTTGCAGTTGTGCATTGCTGTGTGACTAGGTCATCACCTATGTGATGTGAGCCAATATCATGACGTCAAAAGGGGTGGAAGATATTTTCCTCTTGCCTAGTTCTGCCATCTGCTTGGCTGGAATGTGGAAATGGCAGGGAAAGTTGAGATAGCCGTCTTGTCCACGGGAAGGTATCCAAATGTTGAGAACCACAGAGCGACTACAGAAGGAACTCTATTGTCTGAAGATTGTGGAGCTATGCATCTCTCTAAGCCTAAATACCATCATTATAGCATCAACTGCTTACCTCTCCTTAAGTGCAGCAAGGGAACCTCAGCATATAAACTCTATACAAATTAGGACACACATACCGTACCCTGTTTGTCAAAGATGAACTTTAATGTGTGCAGGAATCACCTGAGAATCTTGTTAAAATGCAGCCTGTTTCGGTAGGTCTGGGCTGAGGCCTGACATTCAGCATTTCTCACGAGCTCTGATGCCAGTGATGCTAGTTAGGCCATGCCCTGAGTATCAAGGACCTAAAGCAATGAACTTGAGTTCGAGACAAGCCTGGTGAATATAGCAAGATCCCATCTCTAAAACTAAAAAGGAAAATTAGACAGGTGGCAGGGCACACCTATAGTCCCAGCTACTTGGGTGGCTGAGGCAGGAGGATGCTTGAGCCCAGGAGGCCGAGGCTGCAGTGAGCTATGTTTATACCACTGCACTCCAGCCTAGGTGACAGAGTGAGACACTGTCTCAAGAAATAAAAAGATAAAATAAAGCAAAATAATGAACCTGGCTTCTAGGAGGGTCCTGCTGTCACTCCACTTAGGTCTACAGGTCTTCCTGGGTCCACGAACCTGAGTGTCTTCCCCTCCTTCCCTCCATCTACCAAAGATCTGTCAAAGACGACTGTCCCCTCTGGATGGTTTCTGGTCTCCCTTTATTGGCTTCTGCATGATACTGCGGACACAACGTCTGTCTGGGGTCTAACGCCAGGCTCTTGGGCAAAGTTAAAGGTGTACAGGACAGTATGCAGTTGTGGAGCTGGGCAGGTAGATATCAAAGAAGTTATCCCTGGGCTACCGTCTATCCAAAGGCACCCTTCTGAGTCCTCACCAGGCCATTGTGTTTAAAACTACAACCCCGCCCTGACAATTGTCTGCTTTATCTCCCCCATCACCTTCACCTTGTAGAGTTTGTAAACATCCAACATGCCATGCATTACATGTGTTAATTTTGTTTATTTGCTGTCTTCTCCCACTGGAATTTAAGCTACCTCTGCGCGGAGTGAATGAATGGCAGCCAGGTGAAGCTCAGTAAATGTAGAAACAGGATGCCAGCAGGTCAGCAGGCACATGACCCACATTGTCAACATCAGCTGGGGGCAGGGATCAGACATAGAATGGCACCTTTCTACAGCGATCTTTTTTTTCTTTTTAACAACTGGTAATCAATTTATTTAAATAGCTGACTTAAGCATCTGCAATGGTGACTTCCACCTTAACTCCTGGCTCAATACTGATGGAAGTAATCTGCTAAACAATCTCAGAAGGACTATGCAAGTCTATGAGTCGCTTGTGGATTCTCATCTGGAAACGATCCCATGTCTTAGAACCTTCACCACAAGGTGTTTTTCTTGTAGTGATTCTCAAAGTCTTGGTAGGCATCCGACCTGGTCCTTTCACTTTGAGATTCTTTTCCTTTGCTCCTCTGATCAAGTCAGCACATACCTTCTCCAGGGATTTTACGTTGCAGTTCGTTAGAGTGATTCGAATTCGGTGAATTGCCACCTCCGGCTCCACGGGTGTTTTTCCTCCGGTATCCTTAAGAGCCATGGCTGCTGCGTGGCTTCCTGACCGTCTTGTTCCTCCCCGAGAGCGAGCAGCGGTGAGTCAAGAGCAGGAGCGGGCGGACCGACTACAACAGCTACCACTGCGTCTTCCCCAGAGAATACAGCGATCTTATGTGCAAGACTATTCCTAAAAATTCCTGTTCCGATCCTCCTACCACTTCTTGAATCCTCAGTTATGGAGAGCTCACTTACCACAGACAGACAGCCTCCTCCCGGCAACTCTGCAGGGCAGATATTATCAGCCCCATTACGTAGAGGAGGATACTGAGGCTTCGAGAATGTGGATATTTATTCAAGAAGCAGAGTGCGGAACTAAATCCAATTCTACTTAGTGTCAAAGATATGAGGGTTTCGATGTGGGAGGCTGCAGGTCAAATAACTCCAGTGTTAGGAAGGAAAAGTTGGAGAAGCTGCAGACCGGGTGATGCCTATATCTTCCTGGAATCTCCACCCCAGGGATCCCTTCTCTGATGCTTGGCCTTAGGACCCTCTTCCAAGCAACTCCTCTGGGACCCTGCCGGCTGACCTGACCTGTGTTTTGGCTGCTCTTCCTTGTGTGAAGGGTATTATTCTAATGATGACCACTCCCCTCCCCCTTCAACTCTTAGCAAGTCTGTCTTCCAGCAAGGTCCATCTGCTGGGCCCACCAGATAGTTCCCTCTCCTTGTATCATCCCAGAGAGAGGCTCAGCATAGAGTGTGGCTGTGACAGCAAAAATAAAGCACAGATGAAGAGGACCCAGCGCCGCCCCCACCACTCCTCATGCTTCCCAATACATTAGGGAATACCCGTTAAGCCATCATTGCCGCTGGTGTCAGTAAACATTTTAACAGGCAAAAGCACGGCCACTGCACTTCTAAGGGAAGCTGAGTCTGTAAATGAAGAGAATTCTGTTGATACCCACTTTCATCCAGTTCCACAAAAGAGCATTCACAGAGTGCCTGTCTGCTCAGGGGCTCCACCTCTGTGGGTGTAGGGGGTGGGAAGAGAGAGTCCTTAAAGCTGAGGAAACGATTTCTGGATTCAGCTTCACTCCCTGCCCCCAAGCTGTTAGGAAATCTTGTACAGGTCTTCATACAGAATCCCGCACCTGCGACCTGAACCTTCCGACCAGCAAGTGCTCTGCCTCCATTATTAAAGGGTCTCTGCAATTACAGTGACAGGTGGAGAGTGCCTGAGAGGCAACCTGGCGCTCCCTCTTCCTAGGAGTGACACATAATCATGCCCTGCATTTAGAGAGTGCCCTTATCTGAGGAACGCGAATGGCCTTCTTGACATAATCTCATTCGTTCTTTCAGCAGCCTTATGAGGCCGACCAGGGACAGGTATTCTTTGCTAACCCTGCCTGCCCCATTTCTAGAGGAGAGAAGGGAGGTCCCAAGATATTAAAGTCAAAATGAGACCGTGAGCGAGTGAGTAATAAAATCTAGGTCTCCTGACCCCCATCCCACAAGCCTCCCATTCTTCCTTTCCTGACAGCCTGCACACAAGTGGCGATGCTTGTGTTTCTACACAAGGACTTTAAGAAATGGTTAGCTTTGTGAATCTGTGCTTCTCCGAGTAGGACAAGGTGAGCCAGCCTAAGTAGAAAGAGAATTCGGGGTTTAAAATAAATGAGAAGCAAAGAGAGATGGAAAGCAGGCACAAGGGGAGGTGGGAGACCCACAAAGCTCAGAATGGGGTCTCGGTAGATGGTAACATCTGAAGGCATAGGTGTGTGCTTTTCTAGGGCATGGAACACCATGCACGATTTCCATGATTCATACACAAGGACTGATACCTTGTTTAATCTTCAGGGTTCGTTGGTTTTTAGAATATTCAAACATAGGCAGATGGCCACAGGTTATGGTTCCGCTCACTCAGCTATGGCTGCTCAGGTGTCCAGGTTGTTGATAAATAAGGAATAGGACATGGCATTGAAAAGAACATTGATAGTGATAACAGCTAACATGTATTGATCACATGCGTAGCTATTCACGTGTTTTGTCATTTTTGATCCTCCCAACAACCTTATGAGGTTGTATTGTTATCTCAGTTTATGTTAGAGAAAACTGAGGCTTAAAGAATATGGCCAATGAGCCTAATATACTTAGCCCGACTTTTCTCTAATATTCACTTAAATGCTTCTGCAAGGAAAGACTGCAGATTGGTAGTCTTTCCTATTAGAGAAGCTTCAACTTGAAAACAATCACCCTAATAAAAAAGTCAAACATTTAGGTAAGTTCTATGGAGGTCTAGTATAAGTTGATTTTCCTTTAGTCTCTTGGAAAATAAGCTTTAAACCAAATGACACAAATAGTATTTTAGAAAGAAATTTGCAGTAGCTAGACTAGAAGCCTGTTGAAGTTAGCAAATGTTTCGTTGCTAACTCCCAGGACGGGTATTCACCTTTCCCTTGCTCTGTACCTGGGAGTTGGTACAGCTGCAAAGGCCTTCCAGGCAGGCAATTTGAGAGAGTGGGCAGATCATTAGATTAAGAGTCAGGTGGCCAGACGCGGTGGCTCATTTCTGTAATCTCAGCGCTTTGGGATGCCAAGGTGGACAGATTGCTTGAGGTCAGGAGTTCAAGACCAGCCTGGCCAACATGGTGAAATCCTGTCTCTACTAAAAATACAAAAGTTAGCTTGGCTTGGTGGTGCATGCCTGTAATCCCAGCTGCTTAGGAGGATGAGGCATGAGAGTAGCTTCAACCTGGAGGTAGATGTTACAGTGAGCCGAGATTGCACCACTGCATTCCAGCTTGGGTGACAGAGAGAGACCCTGTCTCAAAAAGAAAAAAAAAAAAAAAAAAAAAACAGAAAGAAAGAAAAAAAAAAGAGTCAGGAGGCCTTGGGCAAAACACTGTTTTGCTTCTGTGGACCTCAGTTCTTTAGCTGTATAATGGGGATTCTGATAACCTATTAGTGCATAACTCCAGGAACTTGCTCTGGAGCTCAGAAAACTTTGCCACTGCTAAACCTCAAAGGAAGGAGGGATGCCTCCTTCATACACCACCTTTCTAGTGCTTCCATTCCATAAAGATCACAGGGTCCCTCCGCTGCTTTACTTCCCATTAATAAGGCCAGAGACTGCCCCCAACCCCAAAATAGACTTGTTCAATGTCACATTCCCATGATAAATGTATCATCAGTGCTTAGCACATAGCAGCTATTCAATAAATACTTGTAAAGAAAAAACTGAACAAATATTTTGCGAAAGAATAAATGAACACAGGGGCATCTTTGGGAAGTCAAGGAAGAAAGATACCTTTGATTACAAAGAATCCAAAGCTTTTCCTCAAGATATTCAGAAATCTTTTAAAATTTGATTTAACTTAGAAGGTAAAGGTAAATTGAAAGATATGGAATACAAATGGCAAAGGAGAATATGAAAAAGTTGTTTAATCTTTAGCAATCAGGAAACCACAAATTAAAACAGTAACAAAGTATTATTTTATTAAATTAGGGGGGAAAATTCAATAAGGGAGGAGATGCTATTGATATGTAATTTGATAAAGACCATGGAGGACAATTTGATGTTTCTTTCAAAAGTAAATGTGAATACCATTTAGTTCCTCTTCTGGGTATCTATTCTATAAAAACCCTCATTTTGTACTCAGAGATGTATATAAAATATGTTCATTAGAGCATTCTACTTAATAGTGAAAAATTGGGAACAACTTAAATGTCCAATAGGGGATGCATTCATCAGAATATACTAGATTATTCTACAGTAAAAAAAATTAAAAAATCAGTGGCTTAACAAAGCAAAGGGTAAGTTCTTACTTTCTACCAGGTCTTCTCTGAATCTAGGCAATTCCTAGGGCAATGTGTGTTCATGCCAAGATTCAGCAATCCAGGTTCTCTTGATCTTGTGGCTTTATCATCTCAATAGGAGGCCTTCTTTACTGTGGCAAGGAATAGAGGGCTAGAGGGTCTTATAACTGCAATGAAATACTGGAACCCAAAAGTGATACAAGTCTTTTCTTCTCTCAACCCACTGGCCAGAGCTAGACATGTGGCTCCAAATAGCTGCAATACAACAAAAAAAGTAGAATTCTCTTATGCATCCAAGGAAAGAAGAACTGGATATAGGTGAGCACTAGAAGTCTCACCCCAGGAAAAGGTTGAATGGCATATCCACGCTATGGAATACTATACAGCTGTTTAAAAGCTGTATAGGTAGGTAGATCTATATTTAGTGATTTTTACAAAAAAGATCTAAGACATTAATAAGCAAATGTCTTAAGCAACTTGATCTCGCTTATATTAAAAATATGTTTGTATATATTTATATGTGTGCAAATGAATAGCAAAAGGTTTATCTGTGGGGGACCGGCACGTCTGCCAGGAGGCTCCCGGCCTGCGGGAGGCCTCGCCCCAACTCGGAGATGTTCACAACCTGGAGGAGAGAGTGCGTGGAAGAAAAGACAGACAGACAGTGGGGTCTGGAGGACTATTCAGGCAAGGCCAGAACAGCGTGCCAGAATAGCAAGTTTATTGTGTGCATAAGTCTGATTATATACCTTTTAGTTCTTCGTTGATGACACAAGTTACATTGTAACATTAAACAGTAAATTTGGGAACAGAAATCTGTGACATAAGTTACGTTAGACAGTAAATACGGGAACGTGCAGACAGTAAATACGGGAATGTGCAGCACAGCCAGGCCCACTTGGGGTAAACAGAGCCATAAAACATTTACAGAAACAGGAATTGAGAAACACACCATGTCAGGCCCGCACAATGACTCATGAAGCCGCCGTGCTTGAACGGCACGTCCTGTTCTACGTGTCAGTAGCCAAAATATTCTGCAGAAGTCATGCATCAACACTTCACCCTTTCCCTCAGCTCAACAGCCTCCAGGGGAGAGGTGAAACGTGTATGGGCTCAAGCTCAAAATGGCC
>CAUYLG010068805.1:0-50678 GCA_963573385.1 Cacajao melanocephalus | reverse complement strand
ATATTGATTCTTCCTAACCATTAGCATGGAGTGTTTTTCCATCTGTCTGTGTCTTCTCTTATTTCCTTGAGCAGTGGTTTGTAGTTATCCTTGAAGAGGTCCTTTACATCCTTTGTTAGTTGTGTTCCTAGGTATTTTCTTCTCTTTGTAGCAATTGTGAATGGGAGCTTGCTTATGATTTGGCTCTCTGTCAGTTTGTTATTGGTGTATAGAAATGCTTGTGATTTCTGCACATTGATTTTGTATCCTGAGACTTTGCTGAAGTTGCTTATCAGTTTAAGGAGATTTTGGGCTGAGATGATAGGGTCTTCTAAATATACAATCGTGTCTACAAATAGAGACAATTTGACTTCTTCTTTTCCTAATTGAATTCCCTTTATTTTTTTTTTCTTGCCTAATTGCTCTGGCTAGAACTTCCAATATGATATTGAATAGGAGTGGTGAGAGAGGGCATCATTGTCTAGTGCTGGATTTCAAAGGAAATGCTTCCAGTTTTTGCCCATTCAGTATGATATTGGCTGTAGATTTGTCATAAATAGCTTTTATTGTTTTGAGATATGTTCCTTTGATGCCTAGTTTATTGAGAGTTTTTAGCATAAAGGGCTGTTGAATTTTATCAAAGGCCTTCTCTGCATCTATTGAGATAATCATATGGTTTTTGTGTTTGGTTGTTTTTGTGATGGATTACTTTTATAGATTTGCATATGTTGAACCAGCCTTGCATCCCTGGAATGAAGCCTACTTGATTGTGATGGATAAGCTTTATCATGTGCTGTTGCATTTGGTTTGCCAGTATTTTATTGAAGATTTTTGCATCTATTTTCATCACGGATATTGGCCTGAAGTTTTCTTTTTCTGTTGAGTCTCTGCTGGGTTTTGGTGTCAGGATGATGTCAGTTTCATAAAATGATTTGGGAAGGATTCCCTCTTTTTTTATTGTTTGGAATAGTTTCAGAAGGAATGGTGCCAGCTCCTCTTCGTACATCTGGTAGAATTCAGCTGTGAACCTGTCTGGACCTGGACTTTTTTTTTTTTTTTTTTAAGAGTCTCAGTCTGTCACCCGGCACCAGGCTGGAGTGCATTGGCGCAATCTCGGTTCACTGCAACCTCTGCCTCCCGGGTTTGAGCAATTCTCCTGCCTCAGCCTCCGGAGTAGCTGGGACTACAGGTGTGCACCACCACGCCCAGCTAATTTTTTTGTATTTTCAGTAGAGATGCGGTTTCACCATGTTGGCCAGGATGGTCTTGATCTCTTGTCCTCGTGATTCACCTGCCTCAGCCTCCCAAACTGCTGAGATTACAGGCGGGAGCCACCGCGCCCGGCCCTGGACCTGGACTTTTTTTGGTTGGTATGTTATTAATTGCTGCCTCAACTTCAGCCCTTGTTATTGGCCTATCCGAGGTTTCAACTTCTTACTGGTTTAGGCTTGGGAGGGTGCAAGTGTCCAGGAATTTATCCATTTCTTCTAGGTTTACAGGTTTATGTGCATAGAGTTATTTGTAGTAATCTCTGATTGTAGTTTGTATTTCTGTGGAATCTGTGGTGATATCCCCTTTATCGTTTTTATTGCATCTATTTAATTCTTCTACCTTTTTTATTTATCTAGCTAGTGGTCTGTCTATTTTGTTGGTCTTTTCAAAAAACCAGCTCCTGGATTTATTGATTTTTTGAAGGTTTTTTTTCTGTCTCTATCTCCTTCTGTTCTGATCTTAGTTATTTCTTGTCTTCTGCTAGCTTTTGAGTTTTTTTGATCTTGCTCCTCTAGCTCTTTCAATTTTGACAATAGGGTGTCAGTTTTAGATCTTTCCTCGCTTCTCATTTGGGCATTTATTGCTATAAATTTCCCTCTAGACACTGCTTTAAATGTGTCCTAGAGATTCTGGTATGTTGTGTCTTTGTTCTCGCTGGTTTTGAAGGACATCTTTTTTTCTGCCTTCACTTCAATGTTTATCCAGTTGACATTCAGGAGCCAGTTGTTCAGTTTCCATGAAGCTGTGGAGTTCTGAGTCAGTTTCTTAATTCTGAGTTCTAATTTGATTGCCCTGTGGTCTGAGAGACTGTTTGTTATGATTTCCATTCTTTTGCATTTGCTGAGGAGTGATTTACTTCCAATTATGTGGTCAATTTTGGAGTAGGTGTGATGTGGTGCTGAGAAGAATATATATTCTGTGGATTTGGGGTGGAGATTTCTGTAGATGTCTATTAGGTCTCCTTGGTCCAGATTTGAGTTCAAGTCTTGGATATCCTTGTTAATTTTCTATCTTGTTGATCTGTCTAATATTGACAGTGGAGTGTTAAAGTCTCCAACTATTACTGTGTGGGAATCTAAGTCTCTTTGTAGGTCATTAAGAACTTGCTTTATATACCTGAGTGTTCCTGTATTGGGTGTGTACATATTTGTGATCATTAGCTCTTTTTGATGCATTGATCCTTTTACCATTATATAATGTCCTTCCTTGTCTCTTTTGATCTTTGTTGGTTTAAAGTCCATTTTATCAGAGACTAGGATTGCAACTCCTGCTTTTTTTTGCTCTCCATTTGTTTGATAAATCTTCATCCCTTTATTTTGAGACTATGTGTGTCCTTGCACGTGAGATGGGTTTCCTGAATACAGCACACCGATGGGTCTTGACTTTTTATCCAATTTGCCAGTCTGTGTCTTTTGATTGGGGCATTTAGCCCATTTATGTTTAAAGTTAATATTGTTTTATGGGACTTTGATCCTGCCATTTTGATGCTAGCTGGATGTTTTTCCCATTAGTTGACACATTTTTTTTCATTGTGTTGATGCTCTTTAACATTTGGTTCACTTTTGGAGTGGCTGGTACTGGTTGTTCCTTTCTATGTTTAGTGCTTCTTTCAGGAGCTCTTGTAAGGCAGGCCTGGTGGTGATGAAATCTCTCAGCAATTGCTTCTCCACAAAGGATTTTCTTTCTCCTTCACTTATGAAGCTTAGTTTGGCTGGATATGAAATTCTAGGTTGAAAGTCCTTTTCTTTAAAGATGTTGAATATGGGCCTCCACTCTCTTCTGGCTTTTAGGGTTTCTGTGGAGAGATTCGCTGTGAGTCTGATGGGCTTCCTTTGCGGGTAACCCGACCTTTCTCTCTGGCTGCCATTAGCATTTTTTCCTTCATTTCAACCCTGGTGAATATGATGATTATGTGCCTTGGGGTTGCTCTTCTTGAGGAATATCTTTGTGGTGTTCTCTATATTTCCTGGACTTGAATGGTGACCTGACTTGCTAAGTTGGGGAAGTTCTCCTGGATTATATCCTGAAAAGTGTTTTCCAGCTTGAATTCATTCTCTCCGCCATATTCAGGTATACCTATAAAACATAGATTAGGTCTTTTCACATAGTCTCATATTTCTTGGAGGCTTTGTTCATTTCTTTTCACTCTTTTTTCTCTGATCTTGCCTTCTCATTTTATTTCACTGAATTGATCTTCAGTCTCTGGTATCCTTTCTTCTGCTTGGTTGATTCAGCTATTGAAACTTGTGTATGCTTAGCGAAGTTCTCGTTCTGTGTTTTTCAGCTCCATCAAGTTGTTTATATTCTTCTCTAAGCTGTTTATTCTAGTTAGCATCTCATCTAACCTTTTTTCTAGGTTCTTAGTTTCTTTGCATTGGGTTAGCACATGTTCTATTAGCTCAGAGAAGTTTGTTATTACCCACTTTCTCAGGCCTGTTTCTGTCAATTCATCAGATTGATCCTCCATCCAACTTTGATCCCTAGCTGGTGAGGAGTTGTGATCCTGTGGAGGAAGAGAGGCATTCCGGTTTTTGGTTTTCCACAGGCTTATTTGCCATTTGTATATCTTCTTTGGTGAGATGTCTCTTCAGATTTTTAAACTGATTTTTAAATGGGTCATTTTTTTTAATTGCTGAATTTTAAGAGCTTTTAAACTGTATTTTGGATATGAGGCTTTTATAAGACATATGTTATTAATATTTTCTTTTAAGTCATGACTTATTTTTGTTGTTGTTAACAGTGTCTTACAGAGCAGAAGTTTTAAATTTTAATACAATGTAATATATCATTTTTTTCTTTCATTGATTATGGTTCCGGTACTTTTAAAAACTCATGGGGGACCTAATTAAATTAAAAAGCTTCTGCACAGCAAAAGAAATAATACTCAGTGTAAACAGACAGCCCACAGAATGAGGGAAAATATTTGGAAACTATACATACAACAAAGGACTAGTATCCAGAATCTACAAGGAAATTGAACAAATCAGCAAGAAAAAAATAAACAATTCCATCAAAAAGTGGGCAAAAGACATGAGTGAATATTTCTCAAAAGAAGATATACAAATGGCCAACAAACTGGTGAAAAAATGCTCAATAATTGAAAACCACAATGAGATCGATACCACCTTACTCCTGCAAGAATGACCATTATTAAAACATCAAAAAGTAATAGATGTTGGCGAGGATGTGGGGAAAAGAGAAAGCTTAAACACTCCTAACGGGAGTGTAAATTAGTACAACTTCTGTGGAAAACAGCATGGAGATTCCTTAAAGAGCTAAAAGTAGATCTACCATACGATCCAGCAATACCACTACTGGGTATCTAGCGAGAGGAAAAGAAGTCATTATATGAAAAAGACACTTGAGGACAATTCACAATTACAAAGATGTGGAAGCAACCTAAGTGTGCATTGAATAATGAGTGGATAAAGAAAATGTGGCATATATACACCATGGAACACTATTCAGCTATAAAAAGGAACAGATAACTTCTTTTGCCGCAACTTGAATGGAGCTGGAGGCCATTGTTCTAAGCGAAGTAACACAAGAGTGGAAAACCAAAAACCATATGTCCTCGCTTACAAGTGGGAGCCACGCTATGAATGCACAAAGACATACAGAGTAATATAATGGATTTTAGAAACTCAGAAGGGCAAGGGTGGCAGAAGGGCTAAGGATGAAAAATATCTATGCATTAGGTACAATGTACACTATTTGGGTGATGGGTGCACTAAAATCTCAGAATTCACTACTATATAATTCATCCATGTAAAAAAAAAACACTTGTACTCTGAAAGCTTTTAAAATAAAAGTTAAAAAATATCTAATGGCCAAACCTAAAATATAAAATTTCTCCTATGTTTTCTTCTAGAAATTTTATAATCTTACATTTAGGTCTATAATAGATTTTGTGCTACTTTTGTGAAAGTATGAAGTCTGTGTTAGGCTCATCTTTTTGTGTTTTCTTTCATTTATGAACATTCAATTCTCCCAGCATCATTTGTTAAAAAGACTATCATTTCTCCATTGAATCACCATTGCTTCCTTATCCAACATCAGTTGACTGTATGTATTTGTGTTGGTCTATTTCTGGCTGTCTTTTCTGTTCTGCTGACCTCACATCTACTCTTTTGTCAGTACCATGCTGCCTCAATTGCTGTAGCTTTAGAAGAGTAAGTCTCAAAATCAGTACTGTTGGGTCCTATGACTTTGTTGTTGCTGTACCCCACCTTTCTCCTCCTCCTCCTCTTTCTATGTCTCTGCCTCCTACTTCTCCTTCTTTTTCTCTTTTCTTCAGTATTGTGTTGGCTATTCTTAGTGTTTTGCCTTTCCATATGTATGTCGGAATCAGAAAATACAGTTTGCTCAGATTTTATTGGAACTTCATTGAATCTATAGATCAAAATGGAAAGAACTGATAATTGATTCTTTCAGCCATGAGCCTTGATTTCTTCCCTAAGAGTTTGCAGTTTTCTGCATACAAATCCTGCACGTTTAGAAATTAGATTTATACCTAAATATTTCAGAGTTTGATACTGTTATAAATGCTACTGTGGTTTTAATTAAAAATTCTCATTGTTCATTGCTATATACAAGAAAGTGATTGACTTTTGTATACTAACCGTGTATCTTGCAAATTTACTACGCTTGATTCTAAGAGGTTTTGTTTGTTGTTGATTCTTTGGAATTCTCTATATAGATAATTATGTCATCTGTGAACAAAGATAGTTTTATTTCTTCCTTCCCAATCTGTATATCTTTTATTTCCTCTTCTTGTCCTATTGCACTAGCTAGGTTTTCCAATACAATGTTGAGTAAATGTGATGAGAGAAGATATCTTTGTCTTCTCCCCAAACTTAGAGGAAAAGAATCAGTTTCCCATCATTAACTAAGATGTTAGATGTACAGATTTTTAAAATGTTCTTTATCAAGTTCAGGAAGTTCCCCTCCATTCCTACTGTACATGACAGAAAGGTTTTTTAAAACTCATGTATAGATGTTGTGTTTTTTAGCACTTTTTCTGAATCAGTTAATATGATCATATAGTTTTTTTTAGCCTGTTGATGTCACAGATTACATTAATTGATTTTCAAATATTAAACTGCTCTTGCTTGTGTTGCAAACCTCACTTGCTTGTGGTGTATACTTTTTTGAATCTATTTTTAAGTGACTATTCATATAAGAGCCTTACATTGAGAAATTTTGCTACATGTTATAACTTTCTTTTAATTGGTAACTTCCCTCCTTACCCCTTTCTTGTTCTCTCAAATCATCTGCTTTACAGAATTCACAGAAGTCTAGATTTTGCTAATTTCCACTCCATATTTTTATTTAACTTGTTCTTCTATTCTCTGTATTTCCTATAAATTGAAAATTAGACTCAGAGGTTTATTCACACTTAGATTTCACTGACTGATCTGTTGGGTGCACAGATAATGTTGCGAACTTCCATCAGGCGGCATGTGACGCTGACATGTAATCCCTCTCTTTGAGATGTAAGAAACCATTGATGCCCGCTGCCCTCATACATTAACTTATTTAAAGGGAGAAAATTAGACTGTTCTACTTCTAATATTTTTCATCATTTATAGAATGGAAGATTTCTATAAAGAAGAAACTTTCCCTCATTAGCCATTTGATATGCAGTGGAAGAGTTTACACTGGAAAGGCAGTGTATAAATGGTTATAATTTTATGTTGCCTCAGTATCCATTTTAAATTTAAGTTGTACTTTCTCATACCAAAACTAGGACCCAGTCACCTTTGACACAGCTTCCAGTTCTATACCCATGTCCCCCAGCTCCTCAGTATGGTGGCTCTATCCAGATATCTGTGCATACAACTGCTCCCTGGTGATGACTTCCCCCTGGTTGACTGGCCACTGACCCTCACACCCTGCATGGACTGTGCACCTGGGCAGCAGTGACTACCTCTCAGCCATTGCGTGACCTCCTGAAACTCATGTCTGCTTGCTTTAAACCCACCAACTAAAACTCCCTGTGGGAATCCTATTTGGATAATGCCCTGGGCCCAGTAAAGGTGTTGGCCATAGGTCCCCTTCTCATTCTCTCTCTCTGTACTTCTTGACCTCAGAGTGTGTGTGTGGTGCCCAGGGGTGCCATGTGCTCCCCAGGACCTGTACATTTTTACCCATTTCTATTTCATGTCTGTCCTGCTATTTGAAAGGGTGCTCTCCATCTTAAAGATCTTAAATTAAAATAGCAGGATACATTTTGGATTCTTTACTAGTTTTCAAAATAATGAGTTAATTTCTGTAATGATTTTTTTTAAATTAGATACCATTATGTACTCAAGATGGAAACGTCTTGTTTTTAATCCCTTGCACTATTATCTTTGCTGTTGTTCTTATTGTCCCGTCTATGGCTCTAATTCCTCTGACATGGCCCTAATAGTTTTAGTAGCTTCCTTGCTTTCAGGAAAGAAAAAAGTATCCTAAGTGCATCTTACAGCCTTGCTGCCCTCGACCTGGAGTCAGCCCCACTTTATGGAGCTCTGGTTACCTTCAGAGGGAAATGTAGAGATTGGGATCTCTGTGTGCAGCAAAGTTTCAGCAGGAAATGGATGTGGCCTGTGGGAGACCAAGCCTGAGCCATCCTGGAGGCCCCAGGTTATGAAAATGTTCCCACAAGATGGCTTTGTTTGCCTTTTTGCTGGGGGCCCTTTCACCCATTTGGGACAAGTTTTTGCATTCATTTCTTGGCTCAAGATTCCCTGAACCCACATGAAGAGCGCAAATTGGAACCCTTACAAGCAGGTGGTACAGCTTGAGGTTCTGATTTCTCATGGGAATCCGTTTCCTTCCCATTCAGAGCTGCAGGCAGATAACAGTATTTCTTGACACCTCCCTGGCCTGGCAGCTGGAATTTCTCTACTCTCCTTTTTCGCAAGTCAGGATGGTCCTTCCATTATCCAAGATAGACGCTGGGTCTCACTTTTCTGGGTGGGTCCACAAACCTGCTTCTGACCCCAAGTGGCCAGCGCTGTTCACCCATGTCTAGGTGTCCTGACACAGAAGAGTGTGCTTCTGCTCTGTTGGAGTCTCTGCTTCATTTCTGGCACCTAAGCCCTTTCTTTCTCTCTTCTGAGCTTGGCTAGAGGTTTTTAAAGTTGGTGTTTTTTAAGCTGTCTGCTCTTCTGTGTTTTAATCAAATTGACAATCATCATTAAATGTCTGAAAGCTTTTTTCACCTCTGATGGGATGCTAGCTGTCCGTGACAGTGGGAAGTGTGGATCATGCCTCTCCTTAGCTGCTGTCTCACTGATTCTCTCCACGCACGTAGGGGATGATGTTTGTGACATTTTAAGAACTCAGGTGCACGGACCTACTCTTGGCTCTGCTCTGGCAGGGTGGGCGGGTGCTGCTGTCCCCTCCTCGCGTCTACAGGCTTGTGCTGGGCTGTGCCACCTCCTTGTTACTCACTGGGCCTCCCCTGTTGTCTTCCCATTGTTTACCAGACCACTTTTTAAAAAAGAAACTATAGGAATCTTACTGTCAAATACCTCATCCTTTCTTACCAACAGATTATTTTCCTGAAAAGGAAATACACACAGATGCGGTCTTCAGAAACGCCAGTGCCAAGAGGCACCTTGGATGATTTGGGATAAGAACCTTTGGCCCACGGGTGAGCCTGGGTGTGTGAGGCAGTGACGCTTGCCTGGGAACTCTTCCCAGGAGGAAGAACACAGAGGCCTGTGTCTCCTCCTTCTGATGTGTGTTGTTTCTGCTGACGTGTCTTGTTGCTCACTGGGGAAGGCTGTCACCCCATGGCTCTTTATTAAAAGTTGCTGCGTGTAAATGTCAAAGCTTTCTATTTTGTCCCTCCTCTTCTCCCAGCCCCACCAAAACCTAAAAAATCAGAGGCCATAGAGGACTCACTCAAAATCTTGGATCCGGTTCCTTGCTTCCTTTTTGGGAGCAAGGCTTGTTTCAGTGGGACTCTGGAGTATTATGTTTCTCTCTTAATTTTACTAATAAAAAGAATGTCTCCTAAGTAGGTATAATGTAACTATGAAATATATATAACCTCTAGAGGATACTGATGTTGCCTGTGGTCACAGATGTGTATGGTTTCTAAGGAAGCAGCTGGGAGCACTCTGGTCACAGTATATGTAAATGGTACATTTGCAAGAAAAAGCAAACCATTTTCTGACCTGGTCTGTTGCTTAGTGACTGTTCACAAAACCTATAATTCAGGAAAGGGCATTGGTGACGCGGAAAGAACACTAAGCCTGGAGACAGAAAATGTAGGTGAAAGAGCGCAACACTGGTTAGGTGCTTTAACGCTGGGTAACCATGTCTGCTCAGCAGGCTGCGTCGGGAGAACCATGATGCCTACTTTATAAATCAGATGGTGCCATAAGACGGGGGACATGGCGGTTGGGCAGCACATAGTACTTCAGGCCTTCAGCACAGCACGTCCAGCAGGGCGATGTCCCCACATGGCCTGGAGACGACACTCTCCTTCACGGACTGCTCCCCAGCCACTGAAGATCCATGAGTGCATGCCTGCGTGGTGCCCTCCCCTGGACCGCAAGCTCCTCGGTGCAGGGGGTCTTTCTGGTTCACCTCCGTGTCCCCACTGCCTGGCATCCTGTGTGGCTCCTGCTAGGCTTTCACTGAAGCCTTGCTCATGGGTGAACAGACAGCTTGATGCAAAGTAAGACAATGACCAGTCCAGAGTTGTCACTTTCTATTTAGTATCACCCATGGTGTGCTGACACTGATCATCCATCAATCAATGAAGGTGGGTGACTAGACATCTCTCTGGACAGAAATTCTTTGTCTTCCTTCCTTAGCGTGCACGCATATGCATTTTATTCAACATGGATAAATGTCTCCTCCAGGAGCCAAAGCCATTTGTTTTCTGCTTCAGATGCCAACGTTTGGCTAATAAGGAATACCAATACCCTACTGACCACTCATTATTTGACGGGCCATTTCTCTGGTGTAGAAGATGAAGGGTGAGCAGAAAACAAAAGAGGTCTAACCTCTCTGGCAGGGATTCCTTCCAGAAGGGATGGATGCAAGTGATTTTATTTTGAGGTGAGCTGGTTTTTAGACTATGGTGGAAAGAGCAGCTGATTTGGACACAAAGTGACAAAATGGTAAATTTGTATTAAGTGGTGGCCTGGGAAAGCCCCTTACGTTTCCCAAGCCCGGGCTTCCTCATCTGTAGGTTGGGGATGGAAATCCATCCTTGACAAAGCTGCCTCTTGGTTTACTGAAGAGATGACTGTAAACAGCCAGCCAGCCAGCGTCTGCTGGCGCACTTGATGAGCACCGTTTATCTGTGCCTGCTCACCTCCCTTCCACGCTCTCTGATTGACACCAGGTGGATTTATTTTATTGCAGTTGCCCAACATCACTGAAATATCATTTCCTATAGAACAAAAAACTTGGCCCATCTTACATCTTGTCTTCTGCAGTTTAGGTCCTGGAATACTTACAGAAATTTTATTTCATTTCCATTCATAGGTTTCAAATTTTACAATAATGGAAACTACCATGTATTTATTTCATTTCACTAGAAAATTTCCAGTTCCCAAATCAAAGACTTAATGAAAACCATCAAGGGGTTTTAGCTTCAAATTCAGAAACAGTTAAATCACAAACGCAGCACAGCAGCATGTTATTCTAGAAGGCTGACAGTTTGTATGCAAATGTACATGCCATCACGTAAATGGAGAAGGAAAGAAAACGCCAGTTAATGTTTTCACCTATTCCTCTTTCCTTCTTCTGCGCGCATGTCAATTGGCTTTTTCCCAGGACGTGCTTTTCTCCCTAAGAGCCCTGGCAGTATCCAGTGTTCCTGCAAGGCCAGGCTGCCTCTCAGCACTGCACGCTCTCTGGTGTGTGAGCTGCAGAGCAACCCTCCTGCACTTTTTGCATCAAGGGGATAGATACCAGAGTGGGTTAACTGCTTGCAGATAGGAGGGATCTATGCCTCATGCTTTCCTTGGAAACGTGTCACTTCCAGGATGGGCGTGGAGCTGTGTCTGTTTATAGCTCTTTCTCCATCGCTGGTTCCTCAGAAATCACCAGGGCTACCAGGAAGATGTGCTTAGCATTGCTTTGTAAAGGATGGTCTGAATTTAGAGCCCAGTTACAGAAGTACTGGCATAAGCTCATTGTCTCATGTGTGAATATGCATCAGAAACTCCTTTTAGTTTCTTAAACTGCTGGATGATGCATTCTAACTAAGTAGACATGCGCCTTGCCCATTGTAGGCCCCTGTGCTGGAGGCTGCTGGCTGCCCACCCTGACATCCATTCCCCTCTTCCTTCTGTATAATGCCTTCATTAGTGTACCAAGTTTCAGCTGGGCTCAGTACTGCAAGAGTGGAAAGACCACCTTTCCCACCCTCCTTTGCAGCTAGGTTTGGCCACGTGAACACATTTTCCTCCATGTGATGTGAAGCAGGACATTGTGTGGACTGTGGGGAAGTCCTTGGCTCAATCCAGGATCCCTAGAAAAGAGGCCCCAAGCAAGGCTTAAGTACTAAGACTTTTTGGGGAAGTGTAATCCCGGGGCAGCAAAAGTGAGGAAAAGGGACTAAGAGGGAGGAAGGATGGAGGGCAAACATGAGCTGCTGCCTCCCAGGGCTGCCTCAGCATTGCGGGGAGGCAGGGCAGGTTGCTTGATCACCTGGGGCTGTTCTCAAACAGAAACAGTCCACTTGAAGAGGAGAAGGCGGGTCTTGAGCCTCTTATGGGTCCATGTTTGACCTCTGATATATTAATCCATACCCAGCTTCCTGGTTGTATCCCAACCTCTGGGATAGCCTTGAGGAAGGCCAGTTTTGGTACCCTGTGGCATAGGGCCTTCTCTGAGACCAGAAGTGAAGTGTCAGAGCCTGTGTAGACACCAGAATTGCTACTATTTGCTGTAGTGGAAGCAGTAGATGCTATGATGAAGCCTGTCCACACCTCAGAGACAGCTGAGGCAGCCAGTCTGTTAAGAGAAGAGGTGACAGTGCAGTGGCTGAGATCCTCTCTTGAGCATGCTGCTAAGCCCTAGCAAATCTAGGGTAGAGCAAAAGCTGGGGTTGGCTTGTCTTCTTAAAGGAGGAGCTGTGCCCTGGACTGTAGATGTGATGTCTGGAGCTCTGGCAGCCATTTTGAAGCTCAAGGGAGAGGGCAAAATGCTAAAAGTGATGGAGTGGAATCTAGAACAAAGCGCATGTTCCTGACGCATGCTGAAGTTACCGTCTGGACATCTGTTAGTTATAGGGATGTTTTTTAAATGAAAGGGGAATATTCTCTTTTTAATTAACTAATTTTTTTAATTGACTGAAAAAAAATTAAATGAAAGGGAAATAAAATTCTCTTTTGTTTAAGGTAATGTTATATTTCATTTATATATAAAGCCCAAACTAATTTAAATGCTGCTACACACAATAATTACTTATTGGAAGAATGAATAAACACCCCGGTTTACTAAAATTTGCTATATGTTCAAAAGAGTGGATTTAGTGCAATGCACTTAACAGCAAGGTCCGTCTTCTGGACTGGAGTGAAACCTGTCTGTTTCATAGAGACTGGGAGGTTCCTGCCTGCGTGCTCCAGGCCCTGCACGCACTGATCTCGCGAGCCCCTGCATGATGGTACGTTATTTTCTCCCTCTGTCCCTGATTTTTCACATGCTGTTCACTCACATCTGACACCCTCCAAGTTCCTTCTCATCTTTTACCATCCCCTTTAAACGTTACCTTCTCCATGAAGCCCTCTTGTATCCTCCAGGAAGAAGGTTCTTGCCTCAGCCCTTATACCACACTGCAGTGGCCACGCTGCACTGTAACCAAAGACTCTGTTTTCTGGGATGGTCCCTGCTCCATGCTGCCTTCTCCCTAGATAGGCCCCAGCCCATAAGAGCACAGTCCTTGTGGACATGCAAAACTGCCCTCAATTCCTCCGCTTCCCTGCCTTGCACTCTGAGGTTTCCGTATCAGCCCTTCTCTCTCCTCCCTTCCACCCTTCCTTCCCCGTCCTCACTCTTTTCTAAAGGTGTGGCCTATTTTCCACAGAGAAAGCCTAAGCACCCAATGGGAACCAGCACAAGCTCCCTGCCATGCCCATCAGCCTCTGGGTAGCTGTGGACACAACCCTCTCGCCGGGTAGCTCTCGGCCTCCTCCGATCAGGACAGGCTTCGTCAGTGGGGATGAGCATTTGCTGCTCCTGCAGAAGGCCAGCACAACTACCATTTTCTAGAGATTTTCACTTATTCCAGAATTTCACTGTAGCATTTTCCCCTACTCTCTTCCACCGTCAAGTTTTGTGTCTCTACGGAATCATTCCATCAGCATATGAACACGCTGTGATAATTCTCCTAGCTTAAAAGAAAACTGCTTATTTTACCTGTTCCAGCTGCTGCCTCATTTCTCTACTCCTCTCTGTAGCAAACCTCATCTTGGGCTGATTTCTGGTCTTTATCTCTCCTTCCGTTCTCACTTGAATCACTTGCAGTCAGGTTGACTTTCTCCCCTCCAAGGTCATCGATGGTCTTGACATGTCTAGATCCAGTGGTCAGTCTTCAGCCCTGACTCCAGGTAGCTATTGCTGTATAACCAGGTACCCTCAAGCTTAACCAACAATCTGTTCTTATGAATGAGCACTTCCTCTGTTGACTGGGCTTAGTGGGGTGCTTCTAGATTGGGTTTCCCTGCGGTTGCAGTCGGATGGTAGCTGGCTAGAGTCACCTGGAGGCTCCACTGGCACACAGGTGGCCGGCCACTGGTGCTGCCTATTGGCTGCAACTGCACCAGGGACCCTTGACCAGAGAACCCACATGTGGCCTCTTGTGATGCTGGCTTCTCAGAGTGTGACGGTCAGGTTCCATGAAGGAGTATTCCAAGGGCAAGCGTTCCAGGAAATGAGAAGCAGAAGCTGCTGGGATACATAGGGGCTCTGCTAGGAGCTGGTGCAGGCTAATTCTGCTTCATTCTGTAGGTCACAGCAGTCCCCGGGCCCATCTAGGTTCAAGGAGTGGGGGTGGGTGGGGGAAAAATGCAGCCCACCTCTTGATGAGGGAGTGAGTGGCAAGGTCACATGGAGGACACCTGGCACGATGCACCACTCTTCTTTCTGAGCACTTCCCAGACAGTGCTGTCCTCATTCCCCAGCTCCCCAGCTGCCTGTCCTCAGTCCCTTTCCTGGATGTCTCACCTTCCCAGGCTCTGCACGCTGCAGCTCTGTGGGGTGAGGGCGCTTCCTCTTCTTTCCCGTCGATAGCGTCTTCCTAGATCTCCTGATGCAGCTCTGTGGCTTTGAGGGGTACGTGTCTGCCTGGGCCTGGGGCAGCCCCAACAGGAGTCTGCTATGGTTCACTCATCTCTAGGTAATTGCTCTGGGGTTCAGAAGAGTGGGGCTCCTTCTCCAGAGGAGTTCAGAGGGAGCTGCCCCTCTGGGTGGTCTCTATAGAGTTAGAATGTAACAGACTGACCCCGTGGCCCATATTACCACTCTTCACCAACACGGCCCCTCTGTGGTTCTCACCTGAGAGAATAGTACTTCTTGCTCCCCTTGAGCTGGCTGTGGCTACCTGACTCGATTTGATCAGTGGCCTGGAAATATTTTATTTCCAATACTTGCCTCATTCTTTCTTCTCCTGCCTCCCTGATTGAGGAAATGTGTATTGATATGGAAATACCATGCATGGCATTGAATGCCAATCCCACATGCAGAGAAGCCCCTGGGCCCTGGACAAGCTTGGGATGCGTGAAACACAGACTCTGGCTGTGCTGGTCATTGTGATTTGGGGTTGTTACCACACTATAACCCTCTGCCAGGCCTAATATAACGCTTAACTGGGCTCTTCGGAAAAATAGGGCAAATTCCTTTTGTGACTCCAATTTAGGAGATAGAAACTCTTTCACCTCCCCCCCACCCTTCTCTCCCACATGTGTGGACAAAGATAGAAAACAAAGCTTCTGAGTTTCTGAACGTTCTGGATGTGTCTTCTACAGCACCAAAGATTCACCAACATTTGATAATTGTCTCCAAGCCTTCTTCCCCCGAGGAGTGAGGTGGAGTCCAGCCCTGACTCCAGCTAAGAAAAGAGAAACACCCCATAGCAGCTGCGTGCACAGCTATGGAAGAGCTGCATTCCATCAAACCCCTGCCTGTGTTGAATGTCCGCCGACAGGCTGCCAGCATGAATAGGAACAAGACAGAGCCTGCTCTCTGGGAGTTCATGATATGATGGGATGTGTGCTGTATCTGCTCACTCACTCAACCAACATTTACTAAGCACCTGCTGCATGCAGCTCTATTCTAGGTCCCTGGGACACAGCAGGAAGCAGAAGCGATTGAATGAAGTCCATGCCCTGCAGGCTCTTCCTTTCTGGGTGAGATGGGGACAATCAGTGTTAAGTACCAGGAGAAAAGGGGAAAGAGATTGAAATGTGACCAGGGAAGCCTGGCCTCAAATAAGCCAGCCTCTCAAATACGGGGCAGTCTGAGAGGAGACTGTAAGCCCAGTGAATGAGACAACAAGGTAGGTTTCTGGGGAAAGGGTCTTCCATGCCAGGGCAACAGCCAAGGCAAAGGCCGTGAGGTGGCAACTCAGAATGTTGGAGAAACAGAGGCTCGGGGGCTCTGGAGTGCGGTAAGTGGGGTGGAGGGAGGTGAGGCTGAGGGTTTGGAGGAGGGTGGTGGCCCCTGTGCAGATATTGGGTAACACGCTGGCCTGTGGACATCGTACTGTGGACAGCCTGGCAGGGGAGATTTGTACTAGGCCGTGAGTATCATAATACGCTGTCTGATTCTAAAGCTTAAGAGCCTGCCTGTGGCTCCCTTCTAATGGGAAAGTATTCAACCATATTTTAAAAATGTTTCTAATGCAAACATCAATCGATTCCTGGGTAATGACTGAGAAGCAGGCTTATCTCTATGTAAGTGTCTCAAAGCCACATAGCATTATTTCATATCTTCAAATATTTAAAGAGTTTAAGAAATTTAAATGCATTTTCCTTTTTCTTAGAGCATTCAGGATCTGCCAGTTCCTGCTCCACACAGGTGGAGCTGTTCTGTTGAAATGTTTTTTCTTCTCTTGCTTCCTGGAATCGGTTTGCTGAGGGAAATCAGTTGAGAGAGAAGTGTTTATCCCCGGCACACTCATGGGGGCCCTTAACAGGGTGGCCACCTAACCTGTCCGCATCCACACTGAAGTGTTATTATCCCAGCCCAGGAATGCAGGTCATGGCTCTGGGAACACCTCTTCTGTTTGGCAGGGATCGGCATTCATAGGGTAGGTCTAGGCATGTGCATTAGAGCCAAACAATACTTGGAAAATCCAATTTAAAATGGAGAGCAACGAACAGCTGTAGGATCAGGAACTAGAAATTGATTCCGGTGATCAATTTCCAGTTCCTGATCCTACAGCTGTTTGTTGCTCTCCATTTTAAATTGGATTTTTCTTAGAGGATGTGGTATTTCAGAACAAATCATCATCCATCTAGTTTTCTGTGGAAGCTCCCTGAATCATCACAGTGAAATTAAACCAGACAAAGAAATGAAGGGAGGAGCAGATGAGCCCATTTTTCAATTTCCGTTCAAGTGGGCCTCAAGGAAAAGTATCTGGACAGTCACAAGGTACCTAAAATGTCATCTCCAGAGCATATGATGATTGGGTTCTGGAGGAAGTGCTCTCCTTTGTTATCACCCTCCACAGGTGAAATGTAGATGTTAGTGGGCCTCACTCCACCTGATCTGGGTCAAAGACAGGTCGTGGGGAGATCTCCCATGGTGCTACGGACTGAATTGTATCTCCCCAAGTTCATATGTTGAATCCCTAACCCCTGAACATGGCAGTCAGGATGTCAGCGTTGAAAGTGATAAGTCTAAGTCTTGTCTGGGGCAAGAAATGCCAGCACTGGACACCCAGGAGCATGGGTTCACCCTACCTGTGTCCGGGTGAGGGAGCCTAGGCCTCGTTGCACAAGGCGTGTCCTCACAACACTGCTGCCAGGAACAGAGCCTACCTCAGACCTATGTAGACCAGTGGACTGCTGGCAAGAAGTACTTCTGCTCCTCTCCTCAGAAAGTCCCTCATTCTCCTCTGCAAGAGGAAGGAGAGATGGAGAGTGGCCAGAAGCGTCAGCCTGGTGGACATGGAAGGAAACTTCAGGAAGTGGGTAACAGCATCTCCCTCCCTGTGCGGTCCAATTCAGGAAAAAGTGTTTAAACCAATAAAAGAGTAAACAATTACAGAACGTGAAAACAGCCCAAAGGAAGGAGCGGTGCAGTGCAGGAGGGCCAGAGTTGGAGAACCCAGGTTTCATGTGACGCAAGGAGGTGGCATTCAGGCTGATGGCATGAGAGCAGCATTGCAACTAAGAACAAGAGTGAAGGTGTTTGGGTGGAAGGAACAGTGTGACTCTCAAAATGTGAAAGAAGGCACCGCGTGTGTTAGGAAACAAAAGAAAGCCAAAGACTGTGGCACAGAGAGCAGGAGGTGTAAGGGCAGAGAGGTGGGAAGCCCTCTAGGGTGGGGTTGATGGAGAAGAGGCTTAGTGGGAAAGCTGTCGGGGGGCCACAGAAGGTCCAGCTGAGGCAGTGCAGCGGGGACCAGGCATCAGCAAAGGTCCTAGAAAGCCCGCAGCAGACGAGATCGTTCAAGAGGAGGAGCTGGCAGGCTTTGCTCGTCACTTTTGCATATGGAAAAAGAACAGGTAAGAGCCAAGGAGGAATCTGGCATTGGAGTTTTGCAAATATCTGCTTTGGATCCATGTGGACCATTGGACTCTAGGTAGTTATTTTTTTGAACAATGACCACAAGTGCCTTTAAGACATTAACTGGTGGTTTGAAGTCATGTAAATCATGATGACAGGGGCTGCCTTTGAGGATAAGAGACTTGAGTTTTAAATTCGCTGTCATGGAGGCTGGTGGTGAGGTAGTGGGAAGAAGGTCCAATGGAAGGAAAAAAAATAATATCTCATGCTACTGGTTTCAACTTCCTGCTGTCTCTTTTTGTTCCTCTCCATGGATTCAGTCAAACAGTGGCTTATTTCTTAAGTCCATTATAAACTATTAATAGATTCACATTTCTTTTTCCACTTGACTTTTCTAAAAACATCTATTTTAAGCAAGACTTGAGAAGCTTCTGAGTCCAGGAAAATCTAGTCACTCCTTAATCCACCAGGCAGGTGCAATAGAAGCAGCTGAGAGAGAAAGAGAACATGTTTCCACAGCGCCTGCCCAGCCAGCTCAGCTCTGATCTCATAGATGAACGCTCTGTAGACCTACTTTGAGCCTTTTTCCAATCCTTCTTGCTCTTACTCCCTGTGGAATGTAAAATTGCCAGGAGGTTAAAATACTCACCTTTAACTCCGTCAGGAGCCCCTCAAGGGTTTTCAGGGAAATGACGTTCTCTGATAAATGCACAAACTTATCCAAACCACCTTCATTTTATTCGGTATTTATCTAGAATCGTCAGCTAAATAGTCTCCCCAAAGAAGTCCACATTCTAATACCTGGAGTCTTTGAATTTATGACCTTATGTGGCAAAAGTTCCTTTGCAGATGGAACTAATTTAAGGATCTTGAGATGGAAAAACTCTCCTGGATTATCTGGGTGGGCCCCATATATCGCCAGGATCTTCATAAGAGAAGGCGAGACAAGTTAGAGATGGAGTTAAGAGAGAAAAGATGAAAGGACAGAGGGAGAGATGGGGACGATGCCCCTTGAAGATGAAGGAAGTGGCCATGAGGCAAGGAATGTGGGAAAGGGCCAGGGAACGTATCTTCCCCTGAAGCTTCTAGAGGTAACACTGGCCAGCAAACACCTTGATTTTAGCCTATTGGGAGGAATGTAGGACTTCTGACCTCCAGAGCTATAGGATAATACGTTTATGTTGTTTGAAGCCAGTAGTTTTGTGCTAATTTGTTGCCACGACTACGGGAGCTGAGATGTCCTGCACGTTAAACCCGCAATGATCTGATCACGTAGAATGAACATGAAACTGTGTGTTCCCATTAAGTTCATGTTTCTAAGCCATTTATACCCTGCCCTTAGTTCACACAGGTTGATTTTGACACTTAGTTATTATTACATACTGAAGTCCTTTTCCTCAACAAAATAAGGATCTCAGCTGATTTCTGTTTAGAATGGGCCCAGAATTAGCATCTAAAGTTGTCTTTTTTACCTGGCTATTTACAGGGTGATCAGAAAGTCTGGAAATAATGATAATATTACTTTATCTTGCAATGGAACATAAATCAAACATTGAGTTTGGGCACAGTGGCTCATGCTTGTAATCTTAACACTTTGGGAAGCCACGGTAAGTGGATCGCTTGAGCTCAGGAGTTCGAGACTAACCTGGGCAACGGGATGAAACCCTGTCTCTCCAAAACACAAAACATTAGCCGGATGTGGTGGCACATGCCAGTAGTCCCAACTACCTGAGGGGCTGATGTAGGAGGATCACTTGAGCCTGGGAGGTTGAGGCTGCAGTGAGCCGAGATTGCGCCACTGCACTCCAGCACGAGTGACAAAGTGAGACCCTGTTTCAAAAAACAAAGTGAATATATATCCATGTCTGTTTTTAGAGTTGGTGACCGCCTTGTAGAATTTTCTGTTACTGTTGTCTGAGTTACTGCTGAACTGCAGCTATGTAAATAGTGCGAAGACGGCTGATGGAGTTATATTGTTTTGGTGAGTCAGTAAATTATAGCATTAATTGCAGGGTTTTCATTAGATATCGGTGGCTGCTATTGCTTTTGTTAACTGATTTGATAACTTTATATGAAATTATTTACTTCTCCAAAAAATATTCACTGAATGTCTACTATGTGCCCAGCATGGTACTTTAGCCTGTGGGAAGTCAAGGATGAACAAAATAGAGCTGGCTTCTGATCCGTGAGAGTCCACCAGAGAGTGAGAGTCACATGCACAGCACGTGGCAGCCGAGAAGAGTGATCAGTGGCAGAGGGCTATGAGGCTGAGGAAGGGTTCCGGGCATCCTCAAAGGATTGCGGGGGCTAAGCTGGAGGCTGAGGCTTGAGGCATTGACCAGGCAAAGCAAGAATCATGCTGCATTATGGGGAAGTCTGTGGCTGTTGGGGACATGGCCAGCCAGGTAGTGAGCAGTGAGCTGGTGGGGCGGGGTGACGAGTGCTCCGTGGTCAGTGGTCCGGGCTCTGGCAGGCATTCTGGTCCCTCAGGAGCAAGCAGCATGTCTTAGGCTGCAAGCCGAGGAACAGAGCCCAGGGAGGGGATGCTCCAAGATATGCCTCAGTGAGGGGCAGCTCCTGAGGATGGCAAGAGAGTCCCCAAAGGAAGGGAGCAAGGATGTCTCAGCTGCGCCCAGTCTCAGCCCGATGACGTGGTGTGTCAGGCACCAAGGGACCCACAGCTCTGCCTTCCTGCTGCTGCAGCTTTCTCAACTGTGGCAGACACGCCAGAAGCACTGCAAGTGCAGGTGCACATATGAGCACGTGAATGGTGTGAACATGTGCATGTGGTGTGTATGAGCCTGAATGTATGTATGTGTGGCTGTGGTGTGTGAACATGTGAATGTGTGTGAGTGTGAGTGCATGTGACACGTGAATGTGCTCTGTGTGTATGTGTGTGTGAATCTGTGTGCATGTGGCAGTGTGTGAGGGTGTGTGGTAGCGGTTGTGAACATGTGTACATGTGCACCTGTATATATGTATTAGCATGAGTGGATATATGTATGTATGCGTGCATGTGCCAAGTGCATGTGTCAAGTGTGTATATGCCTGTGCGTGTTAGTATGTGTGGGTATGTGTGGGGGGTGGAGTGTGTGAGGGCTTATGTGTGTTTGTGTGGGTATGTGAGTGAGAGCGTGTTGAGTGTGTGAGTGCGTGTGTGCCTGTGTGCATATGTATGGTGTACAACTTGATGTTTTGATATATGTGTACATTGCAGAATGGCTAAATCAAGCTAACTAACATATGCATCCCCTCACACACTTATTTGTTACAGTGAGAATACTTAAAATGTATGGTTTTAATAATATTAAAGTACACAATATATTGTTATTAACAATAATCACCATGCTGTACAATAGAGCTCTTGAATTTATTAATACTAACATTAATTATTAGTGACTATTAATACTTCTCCTTCTAGCTGAGATTTTGTACCCTTTGACCAACACCTTCCCCAGCCCTGCTGCCCTTCATCTCCTGGTAGCCACCATTCTACTATCTGCTTTTGTGACTCTGGATTTTGTGGATTCCACATGTAAGTGATGGAATCATGTGGTATTTTTCTTTCTGTGCCTGGCTTATTTCACTTAGCACAGTATCCTTCAGGATCATTCATGTTGCTGCAATATGACTTTTGTCTATACAAACTTTTTCCAATGGAGAGCTCATCAGTGGAAGATCAGGTAGGTAGATAGACAAGAGATAGATGGATAATAGATAATAGAGAAATAGACAATAGACAATGCATAATATAGACAACAGATATTAGATGGTAGATAGATAGACAGATACACTGAACATACAGACAATGGCAGACCACGTATGGCAATAGAGGTCTAGCTCACAGTCTCTGCAGCACTTGGCCCAGAAGAATCAGAACTCAGTCAAAAATTGCCAGCTTCCCATTATTTGTTGCAGCCTCCAACTCAGAACCAACCAGAGAAAATAGGCACCCTGTCTTAATTCCATGGGACATCCCCCTCTTCTAATAGACCACTCCAGCTTCCCCAGGCTGACAGCCTTGCAGTAGGGCCACCCGGGCCTTCAATTTTCCTGTGATGAAGCTTCTCCACCCCTCAGCCTGCCTGGGATCCTCTGCAAACACACGTGACAGTGGCCGGCTGTCCTGCTGTAGCAAGCTCTGAATAAATTGTCTGTCTTTATTCACATTTGGGTAGACTTCATTACTTCCACTATATTTGTACATTTATAGAAGCACAAGCAATTGTTTTGGGCTTGTGTTTGGATAATCATTTTCAATATTAACACAAGCATATCAGGGATGATCTGGGTGTCCATCACACACGGGCAATGACGTCCATGCTATGTTTGCGTGATTACTTATGGCATTGTTCCCAATAAATGAAGCTGAAAAGGCCAAGTGAATAAAATCTGCTACCCAGAGACCAGAGGAGAGAGCATTGGGGAATAGACTTCTCTACCATACTCAGTGAATTGTGAGTTCCTAAGTCAGAGACCTGCTTCCTGAGGATTGAGGCTGTGTCCACTTTCTGTCTCTCTGGCACAGCTGGGAGCTGTGTCGTGAAGGTGGAGGGGCCCCAAGTAGTAAGAACCAGGGTCCCCGAGTCACTGCTTTGAGGACAGCCACCTGCCAACCAGGAACAATCAGTTTTGATTTTACATGAGTGCAAAGTAAACTTGAATTATATCTTGTAAAGCAAGAGATTTTGGGGGTTTATCTGATACAGCAACTTTTAGTAGCTAAACGAATACTACAGACAAACAAAGAAATAAAGACAAAAGTAGCAGGTCATGCCAGGTGCTCCATAGACTCCAGGGGCGGGGCAGAGTGACTGCTATTCAGAGGCTGCTGCAGCCTCTTTGACAAGGTGGCTTGAAGTTGACTCTAGGAAGGATCACAGGAGCAGCGAAGGGAGATGCGTCTGCACAAAGACCAGAGGTGTACAGGGCCTGAGCACGGGGAAAGCAGAAAGAAAACCCGTGGAGCAGCATACGAGATGTTGCAGGAGTGGGCAGTGGGCAGATCATGGGGGGGTTTGGTGGGACAAAGAAAAATGTGAATTATATTCAAATGCAATGGGAATCCAACAACAGATAAAGCTATGGGATAATGTCTACCAGTTTGATTTATGTTGGGTGGAAAATGGATGGCAGACAGCTGAGGGTAGGAGACAGGAGAGGGTGGCAATGGGAGAACTGCAGAGGAGCTGACGCGACATGTCAATGGATTCAACTGTGAATGGAGGAGAACGCAAATGACAGCTAGACTGTTGACTGAGGACCTGAAAGAGAAGTGTCTCCAGAGGAGATTCAGCCGGGTTGGAAGGATGTATTATCCTTGGCCAGGAAGCAAAGACTTCCAGTTATTAACATCCGTGGAACAGCATAGTTATGGGACAGGCATTCTCTGTATTTGTTTTATTGAAATTAAAATCCAGAAACATTGTCTATAAAACCAGCCCTGAGGCAACAGCGTAGGCTCTAAACCCAATATCGGTAAATTAGTTTCTTCAAAACGACATCACCTGTCACATTAAATTAATGTGGTTTATTTGTCTTTTATTGGGTTTGCAGTTTTATAGTACTGAATTTAAAAAGAAAATAATATTTATTTTGGTTTATAGTTATATTAAAAGCTATAAAATGTATGAAATGCATGCCTAATTTCATGATGTTTCAGATTTAAGTCACATTGCAATGAGAATGAATGCAGGAGATCTATGATGCATTCTTTGTTTCTTTAAAAGAGATGCATAATTCGTTCAGGTTTGACAAAACTGCTGTAGTGCCCTGCTGAAAAATGCTGCTGTGGGTTCACAATGACGGCCCCGTTAGTCTCGGTGTGTGGAGAGGGGATAGGATTCGGCTGAGGGAGGTCTCCCGTCCTGTTGCTGTTGGGATCAGCTGCACACTTTCATAAGATAGTGGCCGGAGCAGAGACCATCACTAGGAAAGAGCCTCTGCTCCGGCCTTGCCTGCATATGATCATCACCTGGGGAGTGTCCAGATTACCCAAGTCTTGGTGCTAACCCTAGAAATGCAGATTTCAGTGGTTTGAGTGAGGCCTGGGCATTGGAGGCTTACAAACTGGCACAGGTGACTTGAATGTGCAGGCCATGTTGGGTGCAGGTGAAGAGAACCAAACCACTCAGCCCCCATGGTCCAGCCAGTGACCATGTCTCATTAACACGGGTCCACCGAGGAGTCAGCGGGAAGTGCCCCTCAGAGGGAAAGCTGCATGCCTCTTGGACATCAGCTGGTAATACAGAATGGTGTGGCTCTGTAACCTCTTGGTCTTTCCACCGCATGTGTTTTCACTGCAGAAGAAGCAAGGGAGAAATGCCAACACAAGGAATTTTAAGACAGACAGGAAATTCACCTTCCTGGCTTTAAAAGTATTTTTACTCAAACCCCAAAGCCTAGCTGGTCCCTATTAGGGTAGAGAGATGAAAGGAAGGGAGAGACGAGAAGGTGGCTCAACAGTCAGAAGCCCTTCTGGCAGGCAGGGTTAGGAGCCAACTTCTCTGACCAGGCTGGAGTGCAATGACGCAATCTCAGCTCACTGCAACGTCCGCCTCCTGATTCAAGCAATTCTCCTGCTTCAGCCTCCTGAGGAGCTGGGATTACAGGCGCTCGCCACCATGCTCTGGCTTTTTAAAAGGGCCTGGTAGGGGTAGTGTGCTCTAACAGAGGCTCCTATAGGGGAGGTGTTGGGAAAGTGCTGGCTGGACTTCAGTAAGCTATGTTGCTAGTAGGGTCCTTATGTTCTGTTAAAGATAGGAGTGTGGCTGACATTTGTGGTTTGATCAAGTAGCAACGGACAGTTCCGAGAAATAAAAGCTTGATACTTTAAGATGGTGGCATCTCGTTAAGACAGCAGTTCTCTTGTCCTATCAGTCCTTCCAAAGGAATTCTATCTCTGAGAAGACAACAAGGTGAATGGGCAGAGGCATCCTCTCTGGGCCTGGAGCCAGGCTGCTGGCAGCCAGGAGTCATGAGGTGGGATGGGGTTGAGCTGCGGTTGGTTTTGCATCTTTGAAGCTAGCATCACCAGTATCCCCATGCTTCCTGGCCAGGGCTGGAAGCCAGGCTGCCCGAGCATCTCTCTCCCTTCACCTCTTTGCGGAATCAAGTGATGATGTCCTTCTCCTCTGTCTTGCACCTTAACCCCATGCTCCTCGTGTTCTCCCTCCCTGTAGACTGCAGGGGTCCCCTCAGAACATCATGTGCCACTATAAACCCTCGACTGCTGGTCCACTGCCTGTACACAGTACGTACCCAGTATATATCTGTTAGTCAAACGCCAAACCAATCCAGGGTCTCATCTTTGTTTTGGGAATAGAGAACCTCTGCTTGGGTTTCGATTCTTCCAAGTTGGGTTGTTGGTATAGGTGTGGTTTACCCTCTTAGAAAACAGTGACCAGGTGGCCTCTGGTCATCCCACTCTCTAAAGTTGATCCTTGAGAGAATATTTGTTGATGTCCACTATGAGAGCAGCTCTGCACTGGGCTGCAGGGAGCCACGGGCAGGAGACATGGTCCCTCTCCTCAGAGCCCCACAGTGCTTGGGGAGGGCAGGGGACATATGGGCTGTCCCTACATGGAGGACAGGACTGTGAATGGAGAGCGCTGGCCCTGGTGGAGCGGAGAGAAAGGAGACCAGCCGGGGCTGGAGGATCCGAGGCAGGGTGCTGAGCACTGCGCTTCCTCCACCTAACTGTGCACTTGGCTTGGTTCAGGCTTTTCCTAAAACAGAGCCTGAGACAAGAGTTTGTTTGCAAGGAGTTTATTTGGGAAGGGATTACAGGATTATAGGGGTGGGGGAGAGAAGGGACTGGAGGAGGGTCATATTATCAAGGGAGGCCATGGCAGCCCCTGGAAGATTCTCTCCAATGCCCAGTGCCTGGTGGTCTTGCTCTCCTGAGGGGTGGGAGCAGATGTTTTTGTGCTGCTCCACTGCTGTTAGCTCTCTGCACTCCAGGCTGTGCTTGCAGGCCTGGCAGCCTTCCCCAGCATCACAGTGCGCTGGGGGCAGGATGCTGACAGGTGCACTGAGCTTGGGCAGGGCCGTCCTGCACCAGAAGGCTCTGAGCTGTCCAGAGTGGCCACAGCAGCTGTGCCTGAAGTTGAAGGTGGACTGGCAGAAAGTGACTTTGGGTACCTGAAGGGTCAGCTTCCACAGTTTGGGGAAGGTTTCTCAACGTCTCATACCCTCCCTTTCAGCATCATCTATCCCATAGGGGTTCCCAGGGGAGGGTGGCAGGGCTAGCAGTGGTGGCCTCTAGCCTCACCTGGACCTACAGAGTCAGAAAACTCCACAGAAACAAACTGCCCAGGGCACTATGGTGCACACTAAAGCTTGGGAACCACTGACCTAGAACTGCTTCTCTGGTCATCCCACTCTCTAAAGTTGATCCTTGAGAGAATATTTGTTGATGTCCACTATGAGAGCAGCTCTGCACTGGGCTGCAGGGAGCCACGGGCAGGAGACACGGTCCCTCTCCTCAGAGCCCCACAGTGCTTGGGGAGGGCAGGGGACATATAGGCTGTCCCTACGTGGAGGACAGGACTGTGAATGGAGAGCGCTGGCACTGGTGGAGCGGAGAGAAAGGAGACGTCCCTCTCTGAGCCTCCTCCGCACACCAGCATTCTGATCGGAGTGTGTAGCCAGTCCCTCCTTCAACTTTTTACCAGCTCAGCAAAGGGGCCCCTGCAGTCCCATCCCACAGCTCGTCATTTTTGTGTAAGGACCACACAGCAGTCTCTGGAGGAGGGATGGTCTGAGCAGAGCTTTGGAGCATGATGAGGAGTGACCCAGAAGAATCAAGGCAGGGTGGAGGGCAGGGCTGCAAGAGGTGGGGCTGAACCACTGGTGCTTTGTTGAGTCACCGCCCAACCATGAGAAGCAGCCACCTTGTAATGTTCTGTGAAGACGAAATGAACTCCAGTTGTGTTCAGCCACTGCCAGTTGGGCATGGTTTAGTGGAACAGTGAGCTCAGCCTGACGGATTACAAATATGTATGGAATGCTGATGAGGATCGATGTGTCCAAGACCACATCTCAGAGCCCTAAGAACCCAACCATGTGTGGTTGGACACCTGCCTGGATAATGGGCAGGGAGCTGGAAGGAAGGCATACCTGGGAGGTGGGCCCTGAGCTAAGCATCACATGTGCTGAGCTGGGTGGGCTAAAGGGCTGTCCAAAGAGAAGCAGTGAGCAGAGGTCTGGGTCTGGGATGCAGAAGAGAGGTCTGGAAAGAACTTTCAGGGGTGGGAGTTGCTGGCATGTGGATGGTGCGGTTGTCCAGGAGAAGAGGGTTCAGATGCAAGCCGCCATGCACACCAGCACTTCATGGAACGGCAGAGGAGAGCACCCACAAAAACAGAGCAGTGAGACGAACTGGAGAATTTCTCCTCACAAACAGGCAAGAGAGCTCTCGCAGAAGCCTGCAGTCAGCAGTACCAACTGCTGTTGGAGCGGGATGAGTGAAGAGCTTAAAAAGGGCCTTTGGTCTACATGCACGGATGTCCTGGTGGGAGTAGTCATAATTTCATTTTTACTTTTTTTTTTTTTCTGCTGTGGGCATAGCTGGAGATGAAGTCTTTATGGTGTGCAAGTGGCTGAGCCTGCTGGCATGCTATGATGTCATGATATCTCTGAGGAGACAGCCTTGAATAATTAAATGCAGACAGCAGAGCTATGAAGACTAAGAGCAAGGAGACAAAGGCCTGGGCTCAAGCTGGACTCCTCCACTTACCAGCTAAGTGACCTGGGGAAACTGCTTAAGTGTTCTGTGCCTCAGTTTTCTCATCTGTAAAATGGAATGGTAATAGGACTGATTGCACAGGTTACTGAGGGATTAACTGAGCTAATATCCATCTAGTGTGCAGAGCAGTGTCTGTATGCAGTAAGTGGGCAAAGATGTTGGCGATCACTCTTTTATCTGGTAGAATTTCACTGAGTGTGGGAGATGACATTGCTCAACAAGGCTCTATTTTTCCACCGTCTTCTTGTGAAGAATCACCTGGGAGACTTGCTAGAGACATGGATTTCTGGGTTCTAGCCCAGATATTCTTTCCGAATTTACAAGGACATGATCCTAGGACTCTGGCTCCAGCAAGTCCCCAGGGATTCTCATGCTTGAAGCAGGAAAGCAATTCTGCTGCAACAGAATGGGGCACATGTTATTAAAAAGACCTGTGCCCAGGGCCCTAGAGGACGGACAAAGCTGCTGAAACCTCTGGAGGTGAAGGTTGGGAGGCCTCATCAGAGGAAAGGCAGTATTGAGGTGATTTAGTGAAAGGGAAAGGCCATGCAGGAGTGATGTCAGCAGGACAGTGGCCTAGGGTGCTGCAGATGCTTGCTTCTTTATGGAAACACCAGGCGAGGGACAACGCATGGCCCCAGGTCACCTCGTGGGAACTCTAGGAAGTGGTGAAGGATCTGCGGCAATCACACAAACTCCGAATGAGCATAAAGCTACACTCAAAGCAGCAGAAAAATTAGTGGCATTTGGCTCACCTCTGCCCCACCTCTTCCCCAGCATAGTCAGGAGGAAGCTACCCTACTCTTGGTTCCTCCTTTGGGACATAAGGGAAAGACCGGAAGATGTTTACAGAGTTCTGGCTTGTCTGCAGGCTGCCTGTGGGACTGGTTTCTATCCCACGCATCTTGGAGTGTTGATGGGAAGGGCAGCCTGCTTGGGATATCAGGTTGGAGACCCTGAGGGCAGTGCTGACTGCTGCCTTATGTCAGAGCTGCAGGGGGTAAGGGCACAGGGGTCAGGCAGAAGAAATGAAGCAGAAAGTTGCAGGCCTTCAGCAGACGCAAAAATGAGGGAGAAATTCAGACATTCCCAGATACACAGCATATAAAAATGTGTGCCCAGCATTGAGCACTCAAATACACAAAGTAAATGTTAGCAGCCCTGAAGGGAAAAATGGGACTACAACAGCAGTAGGGAACTTCAGCACCCCACTCTCAATAATGGACTGATTGTCCAGACACAAAAGCAAGAGGAAACACTGGGCTTGAACTATACTTTCCACGGAATGGACCTAACAGACATATACAGAACATTGCATCCAATAGCAGCAGAAGGCACATTCTTCTCAAGGGCACGCAGGGAATGTTTTCCAGGAGAGATCATATGTTAGGCCACAAAACTAGTCTTAACAAATTCAAGAATATTGATATCATATCAAGGATCTTTTCCAGCCATGATGTTATGAAACTAGAACTCAATCAAAGGAGGAAATTGAAAAATTCACAGAAGTGGAAATGAAGCAACAAGCTCCTGAATAACCAGTGGGTCAAAGAAGAAATCAAAAGGGAATTCAAAAAATGTATTGAAACAAATGAAAATGAAAATATTACACATCAAAATTTATGGGATGCAGTGAAACCATTTCTAAGAGGAAAGTTTATATTGTTAAATGTCTGCATTAAGAATAAAGAAAGGTTAGAAATAAACAACCTGACTTTATACCTCAAGGAACTTGAAAAATAACAAACTAGGCACAAGGTTAGCAGAAAAAAGATAAAAACAAACATCACAACAGAAATAAATGGAATAAAGACTAGAAAAACAATGCAAAAGATTAAAGAAACTGAGAGTTGGGTTTTCGAAAAGATAAGCAAAATGGAAACACCTTTAGCTAGACAAACTATGAAACAAATTGCAAATAGGTAAAATAAAAGCAAAAGAGGGGACATTACAACTGATAACTGATACTACGGAAATGCAAAGTATGATAAGCAAAAACTATAAACAATAATATGCCAATGAATTGAATAACACAGAAGAAATGGATAAATTCCTAGAAACATACAACCTACCAAGACTGAATCATGAAGAAAACAAAATCTGAACAGACCAATAAGAAGATTAAATCAGTAATCAAAAGGAAACTGAATTAGTAATCAGAAATCTACCAACAAAGAAAAGCCCAGGACCTAATGGCTTCACTGGTGAATTCTACCAAACATTTAAAGAAAACACAATACTAATCCTTCTCAAACTCTTTCAAGACACTGAAGAGGAAGGGCCACTTTCAAACTCATTCTATGAGACCGGTATGACCCTGATACCAATGCCAGACGAAGACACTACAACAAAAGAAAACATCAGACCAATATCCCTGAAGAATATTAATGCAAAAATCCTCAGTGAAACACTAGCAAACAATTCAACAGCACGTTAAAAGGATCATACACCGTGACCAGGTAAGATTTGTTCCTGGAATGCAAGGATAGTTTCCATGGGCACTCCTTATGGAAAATAGTATGGCAGTTCCTCAAAAATTAAAAATAAAATTAGCATGTGATCCAGCAATTTCACTCCTGTGTATATGGCCGAGAGAATTGAAAGCAGAGCATTGAGAAAAGGTATCTGTACACCTAAGTTCATAGCAGCATTTTTTACAACAAACAGCCCAAAGGGCATTTCTGCCAATTAGGTGGTGGAAATGGGGAGTTAGTGTGTAACGGGGACAGAGTTCCAGTTTTACAAGATAAAAAGAGTTCTGGAGATGAAAGGTAGTTAGATAATACCACAATGTGAATGTGCTTATTCCACTGACCTCTATATTGAGAACAAATAAAATGGTAAATTTCATGTTATGCGTATTTTACCACAATTTTTAAAAAGTGGAGAGCCTTGAAAATGGCGAGAATTTATTCAAAAGGCAAGGGAAGAGTCTCCAGACATAAAGCGGGAGAGTGACATGGCCATAAGGGATTTGAAATGGTAATTCTCCCTGTGTAGAAAACACAACTTTGAGGAAGAAACCTCTGGGAGCATGAAGCCCAGTCAGGAGTTAGCCTAGAGGTCAATGGTTCTCCAGCATTCAGATGCATCAGGGTGGCTGCGGAGCTTGTTAGATGCAGGTATAGGTGCCCCACGGACTTGCATTCAGTGGGTCTAGGGAAGACCTGGGAATGCAAGGTTCTAACAAGCTCCCAGGCGATGCTGATGCTGCTGGTCTGGGCACCCCAGTTTGGGAACCACTGGTCTAGGGAAAGGAAGGGGGTTATCAAGAGGTGCTGGAAGCAAATAGGGCAGGCAGCCCGTGGGCAGCAGGGTCATGCCCCTGACCATTCCTGGGGATCTGGACATCTGGTGTGGTCTGTTTATACTAGTAAGCTTCAAGGTTGACAAGAAGCCACATAAGGTGGATTTCCTTACTACCCACTCACCAGAGCAGCATCAATCATAAACAACCCCAAATGACCCACTTCCGGAACACTCCAGGTTCAGCAAAACTGCCACCACCTGGCCTCTCTGAGAGGCTTCCTTATACTTTATTAACCGCTTTTATGGGCCTGGTGGGAGCGACTCTGACCTGAGGGACTGCTTTCTCGTCTATCATGTGACCTGGCATGATAACAGTCCGCACCCTATGGGCTTCATGCCTTTGATGCTTTTGAGAGCTGAATGCAAGTGGCTGCCTTAAAAAACCCAGAGTTAATAATTCTCCAAGGCAGAAGCCAGGTTTTGCAACCTGGGGAGGCCTGACTTCAGACTGGATGATTCCACAAAGCGTGCCAGGAAGCCTGCAAGACATCTGGTCCCTGGCAGGGTTTCCGGTAGATGTAGGCAACTGCTGCTTCCTTCTTTCCCATCCTGGAGAAATGTTATGATTCCAGTGACCTCAGCAGCTGCTGAGAAGATAGCAGACCACACTCTGGGGTCTTTCACCCTCAGTGCACACACAGGACAGGATATTGGAATGCCAGGGTTGTGAGGGCCAGTCCCGCCCCACCGGGGAGCTGGTACCTTGGTCACATCAGTCTCCTCTGAGCATCTACAAGGTTGGGTGGGGAAGTGCACAGGCTTTTTGCCTCATGAATGCCTGCATAGCACTTATTTCCTGGGACCCTCACCACTGGGGAGCTTGTGCGGATAAAATCCACCCTCAAACAAGAACATCTCACCAGCAGCTGGTGGACAGGCAGGCATCCAGAGACCAGAGCAGATGCCTTTCAGCTCTGGCCAGTGAGTGCCTCTTGATCCCTGCGCCCCAGACTGGAGCTTCCAGGGGCCCAAGAGACCTTCCTTCCTGGATTCCTTCTTGCTTTCCCGGCTCTGTCCTCTCCCCATGGCTGTCTCCCCTTGTACCATGGCTCAGGCGGAATGTCCTTTCTATTCCCATGGCCACCTTCTCTCTTCTCGTCCTGATGGACATGTCTCCACCTGTTTCTCTGTGGAGTGTGGGCATCAGGAAAGCTTCTGTGCTCCCAGCGAGGCTGCTGGTGAATGGAGTCTGGCTTTGGGATTCATCTTGAGTACAGGACTCCAATAGCACCGGCAATTTCTAAATGGCACCTGCCGTCTAGGGTGTGATGAGGTGCCACAGGGAAAGCACCGGTGCTTGGCACACTGTAGGCATGTAGTAGCTCCTTATGGAACTAAGGGGTAGGAGTGTGACCTGTAAGGACACAGTGGCTTTTCTTCTCTTAGGAGAGCCCAGAGGTGCTCCTTAGGCAGGACAGCAATGGGAGCTGAGTGAGTGGGAGGAGGAAGAGGGTGGCTTTGCTTCCTTGGGGTGGGGAGGTTCTATTCCCTAATGGCCGTTGGAAATCAGCATTCATACTTGGCAAGAAATAGCTAACCTCTAGCTTGGGAAACGTAGGCTTGAAGAGGGCGTGCCTGCTGCAGCCACTGACTTTGAAAAGAATGGGCTTTCTTTGCTGACGCTAGGTTGAACGTGCTGAGACATGTCCACAGAAGCTCTGCTGCTTTATGGACATGGAAGGCAGGTGACAAAGCCCTGGAGAGGGGACCAGGGTGTCTTAATTCTGAAATCTGTCCCCAGATGCACAGCCTCCATGTGGAAAAGGGAGAAGGGCTGCTTGCGTGGTACATGGCCTTGGGTGCAGTGACGGATGGTGCATGCCTGCCCCAGTGCCTTCCATCAAGGCTCAGAGCAGTGACCTCACCTCTGCACAGACCCACCTGCAGGGTGGGGGGGATAGGATGGGCTATCTCAAGTGTATGGGGGGCGGCGGGGCAGAGGGCCTGGGAAGTATTGCCGGGATAACTAAACGAGGACCAGTGTTTAGGACAGCAAAGCCCCTGTTCTCTGTCCTGTCTCTCAGGGCCTGGTGTGGGATGGGGAGACAAGGTGCACAGTGAGGGGCATGTCTGTGGATTGAACATAGCGTGGTCAGGCTTTTGTTTTTTATTTTTATTTATTTATTTATGATCTATCATAGTTGTACATACTTTGGGGGTTCATGTGATATTTTGATACCTGTATAAAACATGTAATGATCAAATCAAGGAAATTAAGATATTCATTACCTTAAATATTTATCTTTCTTTGTGTTGGGCATGTTACAAATCTTCTTTTCCAGCTTCTTTGAAATATATGGTGAGTGATTGCTAATTATGATTTCCCTACTATACTACCAAGTGCTAGAAGCCTTTTGTCTTCATTAGGATGGAAATTACCCAAATATGTACATGAATATAAAAAGCATGCATTGTAAGCTCAGCTTCATATTTATGAAAAGCAAGGAAATGGAATAACCGGGTATGCTGTTTAAATGCATGTGGGTGTAAATGTTTAAATATGTGTAGAAAGATATTTCCAACAAGCATATAGCTTGGGAATGCTCTGCATCTGAATTCTGAATGCATGCAGTATACTTTCTTCTAAGGAGAATATCATCAGTATTATAAATGAAGCAATAAAATATGCTGTTGATGCTTTTAAGGACGGAACCATGCACTGCTTTCATTTGAAATTTTACAGGGTTTTTTTGGACCATTTTACGAACCACTTCGTAAGTATATTTTGGATTTTGAAATTGGTTATGCCTTTATAACCCGTATAAATATAAAAGAATAGTAAATCCTTTGAATAGAAGTGCAAGGTATGAGGTCATATGTTTCCGTTAATGCCTCTGTCTGGAGAACTCGCTATTTACAAAACCATGACTCTGTCTTACGTGGTGTTGTAAGGTTTAACAAGTTTCCTCCTTAAGTAATGTCCCCAAGTAAGTGATCAAGTCCTGTGCTGCCAATGGCAGATAAGAGGCATGAATATATATAGACTGAGAGGAAATAGCCCTAGAGTTCAACAGGAAGAATCCAGTCTGGCTATTAAAAGCTTTTTGACAAGGATGTTCTGAGACGGGCTGGACAGAAGCCGGTGGTAAAGGGGTATGTGTCACCTTCCTTGGAAGCCCAGCAAGAATAGAGTGATTGGTGTTAAGCAGGGAGGGGCAGGAGTGACGCCCCTCCTGCCTTAGCTGGCTACTTCCTGCAGTCCTTTAGATATGCAGCTTAGATGTCATTTCTCCAGAAGTCTCCCTCACCTCCTGGACAAGAATAGGGGGCCCAGGTTATACTCCCAAGTCCCTCCACAGAACCCACAGCCAGGCTTAGCACAGGACATCTCGTGATTTCTTGTTTACTTCTCTGCATTCACTTGGCCATCAGAGGGACCACATCCTGGTCACCGGTGTGTCCCTGCAACACCCACACGCAAGGTTCATTTCTTCTGGTTCACACAAGTTCAGCTGGAAGCCTTCTGCAGCTCCTCTCGGGCCAGTGTGTGTCATGAATAATAATCGTAATATGAGCACTCTTCCCCTCAGCTACAGTTAGCAAGGCTCCTCTTCTTGGGGCGTTGAGTTTCAGGTGAAGAAGAAATACTGGATGAAAGAGATGTTCCCGAGTTTTCACTTCCACCATCAAGAGGCAAGTAAAGGGCATCACTGTGGTTTGAGGGGGGTGATGTCCCTGGTGTTGGCTCCCATGGCAATAGGGGAGGCTTGGTCCCTGGTGCCCTCAGCCAGGAAAGTGGAGATGCCGCCTGAGTTTGGATCTGAGGCAGTTTCTGGGAGGAGGTGGCTGGGCCCTGTTGCAGCAGCTTCGACACCAGGCTTTGCATCCATGCTCCTCGGCTCTGCAGGGCTTCTCCATTTTCCACAGCTCTCCTCTCATCAGGACATCCCACCCTCCCCTCCTTCCCCTTTCAAACAGGATGCATCTCCCATTAAAAAAAAAAAAAACCACTGTGGGAGGCCGAAGTGGGCAGATCACTTGAGGTCAGGAGTTCGAGACCAGCATGGACAACACAGAGAAACCCTGTCTCTACTCGGAAAAAAAAATACAAAAAAATGTAGCTGGGTATGGTGCCACACACCTGTAATCCCAGCTACTTGGGAGGCTGAGGCATGAGAATCACTTGAACCTGGGAGGCAGAGGTTGCAGTGAGCCGAGGTTGTACCACTGAACCCTAGCCTAGGAGACAGAGCAAGACTCTGTCTCAAAAAAAAAAAAAATTTAAGCAATCTTCCCTTTACCCCATCAGCCTGACGTGGCCTGACATGGCTCCCATCTCCCTTTGCTAGTTCTCTCCTAAGTTCCTGGATAGAATGGCCTTGCTTTGCTCCCACTTTCTCATCTCCCTTCTCCTCTTCTGACCACTCCAAACTCACCCCCGCCCCCAACTCCCTGGAGATGACGTACCCAGTGCACATTGACATCTAAACAGGCACCTCCAGCGCATGGCCTCCCTGGCCCTCTGTTTCTTTACCACACACTTTCTCTAAGGGACTTTTGAGCCACTTCCCCAGAGCAAAAGATGCAGCTGTTAAATAGCTGCCAGGCAATTGAATCATTGTGAGCAGCCGTGAATGCCTCTCCCATAGGTATTTGCGTTTCTTTTGTCGTGGGGAGTGGATGAGGTATTTATCCAGGGCGGACTCCGGTATCAATTATTGCTGCTGCCGATCTGCACGGCAAGAGCTGGGCCTCATTTGCACTCCTTTTCCACGGTTTCCCCTTCCAAGGAAGCTGGGCTTGTTGGGAGAGGACCCTGCAGGCTGAGCCTCACCTCAGCCAGAAGCATCAGGGCTTGCAGGGTTGCTGGGCGGGAAGGCCAGGCCTAGAAGAGGGTAGGTGCTTGAGGCGTGGACCTGCTGGCAGGGAGCAGCTGCAGCTGGGACTGGTTCCCAGTCTCTTCCTCTTCCCTCATCAGTGTCCTCCCACTCAGAGCCTCAGGCGGGAAAGAGAGAAGCCTGGAGTGAGTGAGTGAGTGAGATGTGCCACTCCCAGCCCCTCTGGCTTCTTCAGGAAATGTCACAGGGAGTTCCTCTCCCCTCAGGACCACACACACAGAGGGGTAAGGGAGGGGGGATTGGCCAGAAAATCCAAAAAAGACAAAAGATTCCGAAAGCTGAAATTGAAGGAATAAATTTTGCGAAGTATGGCCTGTTAGCATTGCCACTTGTAGTGCAGCTAGGAATTGTTTCTTTCTGACAAGGCCAAAACATACTAGGACAGAAATTCTCAACCACGGAGGGAGTGGCAGTTGTACTCCCAGGAGACATTTGGTGATGTCTGTAGACACTTCATGTTGTCACAACCAGGAGGAGGAGTAGAGCCCAGGAAAGCTGCTAATGTCCCACAGTGTACAGGAGGGTTCCGCAGCAATTATCTGGTCCCAAATGCCCATGGTGCAGACGTCAAGAAATCCTATTCCAGAGAAACTGAGCTGAGGGCTGGTCCTACATAGTGGACAGGGTGCCTTTCCACGTGGCCAGGCCTCAAGCCAAAGGATGCAAGGAGAAGAGCTCCTGGCATCCCACTCAGGGCCAGGGGGCATTTGTCCTGGTTGTAGCTCCCTCCCTTCCTCTTGCAACTCTTGATGCCCTCAAATACTAGATCCCAAACCCAAAACCCAGAGAGCCCCCCACACACACTGGTCACACACACACACACACACACACACACTCATATCTAACATGGTCAAGAGAGACCTCACAGTCAGCCCAGTGGGGGCCTGGAAATAGCATCTATGTTAGGAGGACATTGGAGCAGGCATCGTGGTACCCACTGGGTAGCAGAACCTCAGAACTCAGTGCCCTGAGACTGATTTTTGTGGTGCAGGGATTAGGGCAGGGCAGGGCACGGCTAGGAAATTCTTCAGCTTCAGGTGGCATGGCTGAGCCAGTGTGGTGGCAGTCTGCCGGAAAATGAGTGTCTGGGAATGTAAACGGTCTTTACGTTCATGTCTGGTGTGTTGATGGGGTGGTGGTTGGGCTCAGCTAGGATCACAGCTCAGAGAGATTCAGCGCAGCCTCTGTGGGTAGCCCACTTCTGGATGATGGCTCAGGATTCCCTGAGAAGGAGAAGGACATGGCCATTTCCTAATGCCTCGGCCCAACACCTGGCGCGTCACGTCTTTCTGCTTTTTCCAGACTTTATTGGTCCAAGTAAACCCTAAGTCAGGCAGATTGAGGGGAGGGCAGGTCAATATGCCGTCGGTGGAGGCCTATGTCAAAGGACCAGCAGCTGTCTCTCATCCCTCTCTTGGAAGCTCATCCCAGAGAGGATGCCCAGCATGCTAGAAACAGCGAAGCCCCCACCTGAGACAAATGGGCTTTATTCCTCCTCCGGGGGTGGCCAAGTGACAGGGGGAGTGGTACAGGCTCAGGGCATTGGTGCATCAGAGGGACCCTGGTGAGGAAGACCGAGGTGCTTGTAAGGAGCTCAGCTCCATCAGAGATGCTTTTCTGTGGCCAGAGTGTTTCCATTCCCCCAAGCCCGGCTCCCCTCTGCTCCATGTGTATCCCACCCCTACTTCCCATTAACATAAGGACTGCCTGACCTTACGAAGAAGCCGGCCAAGTCAGAGCCATCCCGCCCTCCTCCAGCAATGCTGCTCCCCGGCCAAGAGCGCCTCTGCCAAGCACTGCCCAGATCATAGCTGCGGTGCCTGAGCCTGCGGAGGGCATGGGGAAGCCATCCAGGGCAGAAGCCCTGTGTGTTCCCTGCCTGCTCCTCCTGCAGCGTGCAGCATGTCATGGCCAAAAGGGCCATTTAGAAAACTCATGGGGACCAAAAGGGAAAGCCATGTAATGGACCAAAAGGGAAAGCCAGCTGTGATGGAGAGGGGCCCTAAAGAGTGCACGTTGGTGTTCTCATCAGTGTTTTGGTGGAAATGCAGGTGGGAGGTCCTGCGACTCCCACCTAACCCTGGCCTGTTGAGTGTGTGTGACAGTGTGGGGTGTGTTGACGCTGGGTACCAGTTCTGAGAGGAGCCTGCTGCCTGGCAGATTTTCCAGGAACTGCCTTCTCCTGGGGTCCTGACGACTGCTCAGGACTTGGGACTCGGGTCTGCCCAAGGCTTCTCTTCCTTCTCTGTCCTCCCCTTCCTTCTTCCCTTGCAGGCCTTGGCAAGGCTCCTAAGTGAACTTAGCTGTCCATACATCCTCATGTTAGCTGTAAACATATTTCTGGTCATTTAAATCACTACCAATTTGCAGCCAGTGAATAGCTGCTTGCATGGAAATCACAGGCAAAGGTAAACAGCAAAAACACAAAGATGCCTGCAGAGCTAGTGGTGGCTTCCAGAGTTATTAACAGAAACTTAGGAGATGCTAGGCCATGCTGGGATGGCTGGATGAAAGGTGCCCTTTCAGAAAAGTTTTCATTTCAACATGTAATTATGCTAAAGTGTATGCCTGTAGAAAATACTCATACATTTAGCTATTTATTTATTTATTATTTTGAGACGGAGTCTCCCTCTGTCGTCCAGGCTGCAGTGCAGTGGTGCTATCTCTGCTCACTACAACCTCCGCCTCCCGGGCTCAAGTGATTCTCCTGCCTCAGCCTCCCAAGTAGCTGGGACTACAGGTGTGCGCCACCATGCCCAGCTAATTTTGTATTTTTAGTAGAGATGGGGTTTCACCATATTGGCCAGGCTGGTCTGGCACTCCTGACCTCGTGATCTGCCCACCTCAGCCTCCCAAAGTGCTGGGACTACTGGTGTGAACCACCGTGCCCAGCCATTTAGCTATGTTAAAAAGTGTTTCACATTTATTTTTCTTTTCTTTATTTCATTTTTCTTTTCTTTTCTTTCTTTCTTTCTTTTTTTTTTTTTTTTTTTTTTGAGACTGCGTCTCCTCTGTTGCTCAAGCTGCAGTGTAGTTGCACAATCTCGGCTCACTGCAACCTCCACCTCCTGGGTTCAAGTGATTATCCTGCCTCAGCCTCTTGAGTAGCTGGGATTACAGGCTCACACCACCCACGCCTGGCTAATTTTTGTATTTTTAGTAGAGGTGGGATTTCACCATGTTGGCCAGGCTGGTCTCAAACTCCTGACTTCAGATGATCTGCCTGCCTTGGCCTCCCAAAGTGCTGGGATTACAGGAGTGAGCCACCGCATCCAATGCCACGTTTCTTTTGGTAACTGCATTTCAGAATAACTTTCTCTACCAGTCGTGTAATGTCCAGTACTCTCTGTGACATCTGGTCCAAAGACTTCTGAGCTGCATATATAAACTTTCTTCTTCTCTAGCCCTGTTAAGTGGGTAGCTAGCCCAGAAATTGCACGGCTGAAAGTATTCACCGAAAGTTAGATTACGCTAAGTAAGCAGGCACAGTTTTTAAAGCAAGCTTTATAATTCTTTAGATGATTGAAAACCAGTAAATCAATTGGTTTTTGTTTGACTTCAATTTATTTTGAAGACATAGAGAACCTGGGTCATGGCACCAAATTCCCTGCCGTGTGTCCCATGGATGCTCAAGAACGTTGGCCAGAGATGCCTTTTTCTAGGCAGATCCCACCTCTGCTTCTTAGGAATGGACTGGTGGGAGTCGGCCTGGACCACTCTGCCTGCTCCCTGCCTTGCCCTCTGCAGCCAATCCTGTGCCTTTCTGTAGGTGACAGGCAGCCCCGGGGACTCGGCCACCTTTGTGCTGTTTTCTGTGAATGGAAGCATGGTCCAACATGCAGGAAAACATCAAGGCAGAAGAGGAAACAGCTCTTCAAATGCCCTTAAAGACCGCATACGTCCTGCTGATTTGACATTCAGGCCCTAGTCCACTTTGTTTGTTTCAGAACTGGAACCTCAGTGACACATGGCTGAGGCTTGGCAGAAAACTGCATCCAGGGATGCTCTGGCCTCTTTCCTGTACCTGTGTCCTTATGGCAGATGCTGTATTTACCCGACTATTTTCTCTCACAGTGGAAAGTATGCCAGAGGCTGTGAATCTATTTACTTAAGGGCTACCAAAGAAATTGTGCTGAGAACACCTCACATGATATGTGATTGTCTGTGTTTGGGGTGTCTATCTCCTTGGGATCTATGTTCTATGGCAAGGGAGTTAGTGCACGGAGCCCTTAGGAAACTCAGGGGAAGGTGAACGGCAGTGCCTGCATCCCCCCCGCACAGTGGGCGTGGGCGTTCTCGCGGTTGCAGGACTTGTTCGGTGAGAACTTCCGTGCCCACTCACCTGAATATATGCTTCTGAACGTCCCCAGTGCAGCGCTCTGTGGGTGCTCTGGTGGGTCTCTACCACTTGGCTCACAGTCACCCTGAAAAGTTGTACACAACCAGGGAAATACAACAGAAAACAAGAATCTATCCTTCCTTGGAAGAATGATTGAGGGACTGGACCACCTTTTAATACTTTTTCCCTGTGAATGGTCCCCTGCTACAAGTTGCTGTGGCCAAAAAGAGGGCCCCTTAGTGGACTTCTGGGGCCCAGAAGGTGAACACTGGGCTGATGCTGAGGGATGAAGCATTGATTCCTTAAGGCCTCAGGCAGCTGCAAGCCACACTTCTATTACGAGGTAGAGGGGCTAGCATTCTGTTGAATGCATTCACACAAGGCTGCGTTTATGACTGCACCAACCATGGGGGGCTTATGTTTAAATTGTCACTTTGTTTAAATTTTCAGGGTGATTTCCAAGTGTCTTCAGGCTTGAAGACCACTGCCTGCTGGCTTCCAGTGGGTAGAGGTGATGTGCATGAGTCCTCCTGGTTGAAGACGCTCAGGCAAGACCTTTGGAGGGCCCTTCTTGGTCTTGCTTGGTAGAACCAGGCAAATCTACTTCTGACTGGCCACTAAGAACACCCAAGGGGTGGTGATATGCCAGGGTGGTTTGTGCATATGTTAAGTTGAATTTTTTCTTATGTCTTTTCCCATTAAAGATATAACATGATACAATACAACATAGTGCAGTACAATATGGTACAGCCCAACACACACAGCGCAACACAACACAGCACAACACAACAGAACACAACACAATACAACACAACACATTGCAACACAGAAGCCAGGCCTTGGCACTTTTTGGTTTCACTGGGATTTGTGATATTGAGCCTAACAGCAGCCCTGTTCTAAGCTTTATCTGCAAAATTCTAAACTCCCTGAGTAGGTATGGGGATTCACCCTGAGAGAGCAAGGCAAAATAGAGAGATGATGCCTCTGGCTGGGGGCAGATTGGGGATAACCAAGGGGACAGGGAGAGAGTCCCGGATGGGAGCGTTACCTTTAGGGTCTCATGGGTTACAGGGGCTTATAGCCAAGGGGTCCTGGGAGGTGGCAGGGTTTCAGAGAGTCATCGGCTCATGGGGCTGTAGGAGGTTGGACCCCAGGCTCACCAGGCTGGGCCCACAGCTGTGCCCATGCAGGCTGAGGCAACAGAGGAGGACGTCTGCATTGCCCACCACAGCTGACTGACTGTCACAGTACCGCCCCTAGTGTTCCTGATTGGTTAGGACCTCAGGGACTGAGCATTCCTAGGGGCAAAGCTGTTTGGCAGTGTCCACTAAGGCTCACCAAACACCTACCACAAATGCTCCATGATCCAGCAACCCCACTCCCTGAAATATATTCAAGAGCAATGAGTGAACATATCTGCCAAAAATATACACAAAGATGCTGCAGCACAAACAAATTGTGGCTTATGTCATGGATAGCGACTGGGGCCAGTGCACATGGGCAGTAAAAATAATTTGCCAAGACGGTTGTAGGTAGAGAAAGGCTGATTTATTAGAGTAAGTAGGAAAATACGTTGCAAGAAAAGAACAGGCAAATCAGCAAGGGAGGAGCTGACTGCAAGGAGACAAAGCCCTGGTGGGGATTTTATAGGACAATGCTTGTGCTGGACAGGGCCAAACTGTATTCTAAAGATGGATGCTCTGTGTTGGATGTAAATTACATTTCAATTAAAACAACAATTTCGCACAAAGGGAAAGATGCGCTTAGAGAAAGAAAAGCGCAAATCTTGTACGGGGAGTCACAAATTCCAGGCTAGCTGGGCCCCTACGCTAGTGCTGGCTGCCTGGCTGGTTGCTGTCCGTGGTCTGGCAACTCCGGACCTGAAGCTCAATCCCTCAGCCCCATGGTATTCTGCCATTACCTGCTTTGCACATCTGTCCCCCAGCAAGTCTGGGAGCCACTGAATGAAGGAGCCTGCCAGTCTCACTCCCTGTAGAGGCCTGTCCTGTGGTGTAGTAGGAGCTTTGGTAAGTGATTTGGAAGGTCCTGTGGAGCTGGGACTTTCTCAGTGTGCAGGAGCCGGAATTCAGGAATGCCTCTGTGTGTTGCAGTGTCATCAGGGGTCCCAGACAGCCTGGACTGGCATCTGCTGCACTGCAGCGCCTGCCTGCTTGCCAGCAGGAGCCCTGGGCCAGCACCTGGACCAGACTCTCAGCGTTTGCATTCCAGAGGTGGCCAGCTTCCAGGCCTTGCTCAGCCAACAGCCACACTTCAGGTCCCTATCCTCCACCCCAGCCTACAGCAGCCCCTGTGTGCTGGGGGCTGGACCCCCAGGAAAACCCCCTGAGACCCTCAGCCCCATCCTTGTGCTTTGGGGCAAGCCTGGAGCCAGGCTTCTCACACTTTGCTGGACACTGAGTCACCCCTGGACCCTGCAGAAATGTCAGTATTGACTCAGAGGGTCTGGGGCAGGCTGGAGCCTGTGGTTTTAGCCCACTCTTGGGCACTGCTGTTGCTCTGGTGCAGGGACGGCACTCTGCATGGGGAGTGTCGGGAAGGCCTGGCAACCTGTCACATCCCTGTTAAACAATGATAAACACATACGCTTATACCTGCAGGAACAGCCCATGTACACAGGAGCATCTGTGCACCTCAGTGCAATATTTAAAGAGCCATCAAGCAGATAGCACCGTGAGAAAAACTCCCAGGGCCATAAATATGCAGGCGTGCACCCCCGGAGCCCTGAGCAATTTTCCCACCCATCCCATCCCACACCCTGACTTTCTGGGCTCTTGCTGCATCTGGAGGTCTGCTGAGGTCAGCTGAGGCTTCCCCTTAGTTTGGAGGCCACGTGGGTGTCCTGCCCAGTCTCCGGAACTTTCCAGACAGCACTTCCAGCTCCCCTCACAGTTCCCCCAGGGCTATTTTTAGAATCCTATTTTTGTCCTGTTTGAATTTCATGCTGACTTCACCACCTAATTAGAAAGGGCAGCTCCCTGGAATTATCTGTCCCACATTCTACTATGTGTACTGTACAGAGCAGAGGTGATTAGATGTCCCCCAGTTGGGACCAGGTGCCTGGCATCTATCCCTTCTTGCCCAGGCGGAGTGTCTCGAAGCCCACCCCAGTGCCAGGCCTGAGGCAGTCCCTGATTCTCAGTCTCTCCTGCCTGCCTGCACGGACCCAGCCTGCCTGCACTTGCTCTGGGCATGTGGCCCCTGTGGTGGGCTGCGCTCTCTCTCAGCTCTTCTCACCTGGAGGGCTGTGGCCACACAGAGCCCTGGGCTCACACTGGAGTCTTGGCTTTCTATACTGATGTTGCAGGTCTGGGTGCCTGCATTTGAGGCAGTATGAAGGTGGAGGGTGTACTGTGGGCGCAGGGAGGGCTGAGTTCCACTCTCTTATATGTCATTTTCCATGTGATGACAGCAGGTTACTAATTCTTAGAAAGCTCAGTTTCCCAAGGTTAACCTTGCGCATCTCATGGGGATGGTATGATATTGAGTAAATTAAGGCACATAAAGCATCAGGCATAAAGTAGACAAGCAAAAAGGTTATTTCTTCTCCAGCCCATAACTGGTGGCCCGTCTGACTGTCAGGGTGTGGCATCATAGGTCAGACTGAGGATTTACTAGTGTGCTCGCTGCAGCCCCGTCCTGACTCCTCAGGGCAGTGCTGAGCCAAGCATGGGCCCTGGGGATCTTGTCTTTCCCTGCTCACCTGTGTCCTGGGCCACCCCTGGATGGCCCCAGCCTCTGTTTGCATCTGAGAAATGGGAAAATCCTCCTCAGTTCCCCGAGTGCTGTTCAGAGGCCCCTTGAAGTGGTAAATTAAGTAAGTGTCCAGAGAATTTTGCAGACCCTGGAGACCCTGCACCCTCATGAAAGCTCTTGAAATCCAATCCCCCTTTTGAGGCGTGAGCACAGCTCTTCCCAAACGTGAGGAGAGTCTTTCCAAACACAAAGAGATTCTTCCCAAACTGGGTTAACTGGGGCACCCCACTGAACTGGAAATAAACTGCCGATTGGGCTGAAAGCTGACTGGAGGTGCCCAGTTTGGAAGGATCTCGTCCTCACAGGGGACGGCTCCGTTCAGCATGGCCTCCTCTGTCACCATTTTTCAGAATACGACATTTCCAGCCTGGCATTGGGCTCCTCTCCACCCCGCTGCAGACATGAAGAGAGCCAGGACTGTGCCTCTCACAGGCACGTCCCCTGCAGTCCCAGATGCTCAGCAAGCAGTTATCAATGAACAGAGTGTACAAAGGACAGATGTGGCCCAACCCTCTGTCCACACACAGGGACACAGGCCCTAACTTGTCCTGCCTCCTGCTTCCAGGTCTCTCAGGAGCACTCCACTTTCCTCTGGGAAGCACCTGGTGGAGAGGTCTAGGTGGTGGGGATGGGTGAGCAGCAGCCCTACTGCACATCCTCCTGCTCTGGGCAGACCCTCGAGTGCCTCTCGGATGCTGAAGCAGCCTGCTTACAAAGCCAGTGTTAACGAAGTCTCAGCCAGAGGAAGGTGATAGGATCTGCTCCTGCAGTGCCAGCCGGCCCAGGCTGGGATGTGTTCAGGGCATCCAAGGAGGAGGCCTGAATTCTACAATTAAAACTTCAATGGGGGAACAGTCTAAACAACCAGGCTTGGGCACGTCCTGTTTGTTGTGTAAATCCATGAGTCTGGTTTGCATGGCCAAGTGCTCCCTGACATCTGACTGCCAAGTTTCGATAGGGCTTCGAAGTGACCTCCTTCAACCCCTGGCTTGTTTGGGTTTACGCTGGGGTTGAAGTCTGAGGAACATCTAGATGGGGGCCTCCTGGAGTGGCCTGTCACTGAGTCCAGAGGAAAGTGGGCAGGGCAGCTCCCCGGGTGTCCAGGCAGTGGCTCCCCAAGGCCTGGCCAGCTCCTCACCGGCTCCTGCTGAGTGTCTGTACCCACGGCAACCAAGAAGTCCTGTGTGTGCCCTGAAATTCTGCTTCTTCTTAGAAACTGCAAACAGAGAGAAAAACTGCCGGGCAGCTTCCGCACTGATCTCTTTCTCTGTCCCTTTTTTCTTCACTTTAATTTTTTTTCTTCTACTCTTTTTCTGACAGAAGCAGTCAGCAGGCGTGTGAGTTACACTGTCTGCGAAGTTCTCCTGTCTTGGGCCGAGAGGCCCTGGGTGCGTGTTTAGGAACTGTAGCCACCTGGCCTTCCCATTTTTATTCAAGAGCCTGATTCCTCCTTCCTACTCGGCACACCCCCCAGAGTACCAACTGTGGAGGGCCCAAGGGTCCTGAGGGCAGGGGAAGGCAGCACTGGCAGCTCACGAGGGCATCCATGTGCCTCCCCATCTCTGGAGCGGAAGTTCAACGTGTCCTGTGGGGCCCCTATCACGCTTGCTTTTGGTGGCAGAAGGGCAGGCACATGCTCAGCCCTTGTCCTGAAGCCCTCCAGCTGGCTACTTCATCAGTCGTATAAGTCCACAGGACTATGCGAGGACAACAGCTCCCCAAGGCCTGAAGACTCCTCCTCAGTTGGGTGTGGTGGCTCACGCCTGTAAGCTGAAACAGGTGGGAGGATCACCTGAGGCCAGGAGAGGCAACATAGAGGGAAACTTGTCTCTTAAAAAAAAAAAAGTAAGAAAAAAGTTTAAAATGTTTTATGAAAAAGTAAAATTTTAAAAGGACTAAATACGTAAGTAAATAAATAAAATGGTTGGGTCCTGCTGCTCCCAGCTCAGCCATGTCCCTGGACACACGGGTTTCACTCCTAAGGTCCTCCCTCTCCGTCTTGGGGTGCCTCGCCCTCTGCAGGGCCCTCCACATGTCTCCTCCCCAACCCACACCTCCTCAGCTTCTTAGCCTGACTTGTCAGTTGCTCGATGCCATTTTTTAAATATTATTTTTTCCCTTTAAAAGTTGCTGCAGAGGGCTTCAGAGCCATGTGCATAAGAAAGGACACGAAGTGAAGAAGGAAGGCCACCCTCTGTGGTCTGGCTGCATCCTGAAGTCAGTCAGGCTTGTGCAGGTCCAAACTGGCTGCTTAGGACTGGTTCTGGTATCCTAAGGGCCGGAGCATCTGCTCCTCTCCCCATAACGTGGATGTGCCCAGAAGGTGGTGCAGGATAGATTAGCTCCAGAGGGGAGGACGCCATCCCCACAGGCTGAGGATGATGCGCAGGGTCTGGAGCGTGTGACACTCTCTCTTCCCCCTTGGGGATCAGCTCAATCCCCTATCCGAGCCTCCTCTTGCCCTGAGAGTGGGAAGATCCTCTGTCTCATCACACAACTTTCTTTACCCTATTTCTCCCCCTGTCAGGTGGCCAAGAACATGGTATACAGTTCAGAGAGCCTCTCAACATCTTGCTTTAAAGTTGAAGACGGGGCCAGCCCAGGGTCCCGGCAGCTTTGGCCCCTGCTCCAGGCACACCATTGCAAGCTGGAGCTACGGTGTTTCCCCAAAATACCTGGGGTTCTCACACACAGAAACATGGTGACCTCCTAGATGGGTAGACATGCTGCCCTCCAACTGAGGGTTGGGGTGGTGTGATGGGCTGACCTCTGTTCCCCCAAATTCGTATGTTGGAGTTGAACCCAGGACCTCAGAATGTGAGTGTGTTTGGAGACAGGACCATTAAAGAGGTGAATAACGTAAAATAAGGTCATTACGGGCCCCCTGAGTCAATAGGACCCGTGTCCTGGGAAGAAGAGATTAGGTACACACAGAGGGACGGTCATGTGAGCGTGCAGGGAGAAGACACCATCAGCAGGCCGAGGAGAGGCCTCAGAGGGAACCAGAGCTGGCGACAGCCTCGTCTCGGACGTCCAGCCTCCAGAGATGCGAGACGATACAGCTCTGGTGTTTATACGGCCGAGTCTGTGGCACTTTATTACTGCAGCCTGAGTTGACCCATACAGATGGTTCTCTCAGTAAAACTGTCTCCCTGTTTGCCTCCTGTGCATACTGGGCAGTGAGTAAATGAGCAGAAAGCTTCGTTTCCTCCCCAGGCCTGAGCAGGCAGCAGCTGCTTTCCAGGGAGGAGCGCCCCTCCTCACCTCCCAACCCTACGCCTGAGGCTGGCCTTGTTCTATTTGCCACCAAGATTCCTCAGGGAGCGTGTCTCTCCACGGACTCCAGGCGTCCAGGCTCGGGATCCAGCTCAGCATCTGGCCCTGATTGTTCATCTGTCTATTTCTTCCTAAAGCATCAATTATTTTGGAAGGAGCCCAAGAAAATTTCCAATGAGTGTGCCTGAAAAGGGGATAAAGGAAAAGCAATCTCCTTTAGCCATTTCTGCAGGTCCTGGCCCTATGCTTTGCAGAAGCGGCCTCGGAGTCCTTGCCAATAGACCTATGTCCAATGCCCCAAGGGGCCAGTGTGTGTCTCCGCCCAGAGAAGCCAGGAGGAGGCTGGTTCTGCTCCGGCTCGAGGTGGACCTGGCTTCAAGACTGCCATAGGACCAGGGAGGTGACCTTGCATTCAAGTTTCCACATCCATAACCCAAACCACCGTGCACCTTCTATTTTTCTACTAAATGGCAGTTAAAATAAAATTTTAATCGAGACGAATATCATCTTCACAGGGTTGTGTGTCCACAGCAGTGAAGGAATAGGGGTTTGAGGAATTATTTGGAGATTGCTGCCACTTTAGAATGGCCAGCCCAGGCTTCTAAGAGGAAGAGTCAACTTTCCTTCTGTCTGTGAATATATATATATATATATATATATATATATATATATATATATAAAGTGCATCCTGAAACCCAGTGACTAACTAATATACTGAACAGAAGTGGTGATTCGGGGAGGGAGAGGGCCACCAGGAGAACAAAGTGAGGCAGCTGGGGGGACGACAGTCAGGAAAGGGGTAGATGTGTGGGTGGATCTCCTGAGGGCCTCGCTGGATGCTAAGATGGAGTGATCAGTGGAGGCAGTGGGCACAGAGAACAGCGTGGCCGAGGAAAGGTGAGATGGAAGCGCCACTTTACACAATGACTCAGTGGGGACAAAACAGTCCAGCAGACAGGGACACAGTGTGCAGAGGCATGGAGCCAAGAGGGCCTGGCACAGCTGGGAGCCAGCTGGGGCCATGCCTGCCATGCCATGCCATTGGAGCTGCAGAAACGCTGGAGATGTACCCTTTAGGAGCCAGCTGGGAGGGGCATGGTCATCCTTAGCTGTGACAGCACCCCACTGGCACTGTTCCCACTGTCCATACAAAGTGGCCATGGGCTGTGATTATTATATAAGGCCCAAGACACAGAGCCCACGGAGTTCTGCAGAATACAATGTATAGCCACACACAGGTGTGATGGTGCATTCTTAAGTCTCTCAAGTTTTGGCAGCTGACATACCTTGTGGGGTATGCACACCCACCCCCTCAGGCCTGACTGCCTTCCCTCCTGCCAACAGGCCCAGCATGGCCGTCTGGGAATGCCGCAAGAAGCAGCCATGGGTCCCTGCAGGCCCATCCTCCAGTCCCTATCTTGCCCTTTCCTTGACATCCCACCTCCTCTCCAGCAGTGCTCAGAATGGAGCAGAATCAAATCTGCTGGAGGGCTCCGTAACACACAAATCACTTCCCCCATGCCCTGGTTTTCTTATTTAATAGCTTTGGCTGGGGCTGGCATTTGTTTTGTCAACAGAGTCTCAGGTGATGTTGATGGTCCTGGTCTGAGGACCATGCTTTTTGACAACCACTGCTTAGAGCAGGACAAATCAGGTGAAAATAGCAAAACAGGCCTCTGCATTCATTTCCTAGGGCTTCCCAGCCTGGGTGGTTTAAAGCAACAGAAATTGATTCTTTCCCAGTTCTGGAAAGCAGATGTTAGAATTTGAGGTGTGTGCAGGGCGGAGTTCCCTCAATCCACAACAGAGCAGCGGGGAATCCAGCCCGCATGCACAGCTCAGCCTGGGGCAGGGTGGGGCCTACACTAAATCGGGCCAGTTCTCCCTGCCAGGCAACACTTCCGCCCTCCAGCCACTCACATCCAACCTCTGTCCACACCCCTGGACACAGTTGCCTCCTGACCACCCAATGAGCGTACAAGTGTGCACACCCAAGATGTGTCTGAACCAGAAAGGCCTGAACAGGCCACAGAAGTGGCCAGAGCGTTTGTGCAGAGAACTGGGGGGTCCTTTCCTGGAAGGATGGGGTATGGGCTCCTGGTGGTGCAGGGAACTTGCATGAGGCCTTCTGAAGCATGGGACCCCGTAGAAGCCGCTCTTGCTCCTGTTTAAGGAAAATGAGAAACAGCACTCTCCCCCATCTCTGCCATGGGCTACACTTCCAGGCCATGATTCCCTTGCTTCTGCCCATGGTGCGGGAGCTCAAGCTTGCCCTTGGGAGCTTACTGGAGCTCAGATCAGGGTCCCGTCCACAGAGAGTCTGCTTTGGAGGCTGTGGCCTGGGCTGGGGCAGCGTCCCGTGGCAAGTGGCCCTGGTGATGCCTGTGGTCCGCAGCCACCATGGAAAAGCAGTGGTGTAGGGCATTCTGGGAGGTCCTGGTGAGGAAAGGCACGTGGGAGTTCTGACTTCACCTCACCACGTTGGGAGTCAGAGACGCGCTAGAAAAAACCGGCCTCCTGGGAAGTTTTCGAAGCTCACAGTCATTCACATGTTGGTGTGAGGAGGCCTAGGCACAGTGAGGCCCTCTGCACCCCAGAGACTGTGAGTGTGTTTTGCATACATGTACGCATGCAGGTGTACATGCACTCTTTTTAAATAGGTTGCCCACAGTGTGGCAGCAGTCTAGGAGGGAGTTTAGTGTAACCCCAAGGTGCCATCTTGAACAGAAGGAACCTGTCTCACAGAGGACCTTTTTTGGGGGCTGTGATCAGTTTCCATGTTCTTGACGCAAGGATCATAAAGCTGAGGTTTGCAGGGTGCCACTGAACAGGCTGTGAGGAGGCCGTGAAAGGGATGCGTGTTCCGGGCTGCAGAGCTCGTGTGGCTGCTAGAGGAAGGCGCCATCGTGGACAGTGAGGAGGACTGTTGAGAGGATGGGAGGGAGTGCTACCCCACTCCAGCCCTCAGTGACATGCCCAGCTCAGGGATTGCCTGGGTCACTGAGTGACCCCCAGAAGAGAGCCTAGGAATTTATTAATGCACACCCCATACCACACACACCACACACCCCATACCACACACACAGCACACACACCACACGTCACACATACCACATACCACACACACAGCACACACCCCATACCACACACACACACCACACACCACATACCCCCCACACACCCCATACCACACACACACACCCCATACCACACACACACACCACACACCCCATACCACACACACACACCCACCACACACCCCATACCACACACACACACCCACCACACACCCCATACCACACACACACACCACACACCCCATACCACACACACACACCCCATACCACACACACACACACACCACACACCCCATACCACACACACACACCCCATACCACACACACACACCACACACCCCATACCACACACACACACCCACCACACACCCCATACC